>VZTX01009501.1:50784-100925 GCA_013400915.1 Pardalotus punctatus
TTTGTAACCTAGCAACAGAAATGGGAACAAAATTCCATCACCCAAACTTCAACAAGGTGGCATTCTCCTGGTCCTCCTTGCAATCACTTGAGAAGTCTTCCTTTTAACCCTATTATTCTCATGTTTTCACAAGGCAGTAAAAATGTTAATAATCTGTCAGGACGATATACAATTATGACACCAATTCCAACCCTCTAATTAAAAAAAAAAAACAAAAACTTTTCTGTCTATCAAAAAGTCCATGATCACTTTATCCAGGCTTGACTGTGAATATACTGCTCTCTTTATTACTATGCCATAAGAATGGCCAAAAATTCTTTTCATAATTGTATTTAAATACTAACATCACAAAAATGTTTTAAAGGCTCACATTCGTATTTTAAATTATAATTATTTGAAGGTCTGAGTAAAATCCTTTGAAATCTAATAAAGTAAACTCTTCTGGTATTACCGTTATGAAGCAAAAGGAGAGAAAATGTTACTTTTTTTTAAAGTTTGCTAAAATAAAGTTATGCAAAGAAGATACTGGAATAATTTTGCGTTGTGATATTGTGAAGCACATGCATTATTCAATTTACATTTCAAAAATTAATTCAGAAGATAGCACACTCTCAGAGATATCCAATAAAATAGTAAAGGTAATATTTCCAAATGCTCATATACATGAACAATTTTCCTTGGTCAAATGCCACGTATGAATGCCTGGTGCAAGCAGTTCATGATCCGTTGAGACACAGTAATCTTTTGTAAAGTGAGTGCAGCTGACTGCAGAAGTGAACGAAACCACGTCCAGCTGCAGGCAGTTGGGCAGGGCAGTGCTGGGCTATGAGGGAAAGAGCAAATGGACAAGTTCATCTAGAAACACCATAAGGCAAACATATCTAGCCCTTTGGAAGAGCAGATAAATCTCACAGCAGTTAAAACTGAGCTGTTGGTAGAGCTGTTTTGCCAGAAGATAGACAGGCACACACTGAAAATCGAAGATAAACACCCAGAGATTAATTACATTCTATTTTTTAAAAGTAAGTTTTTATTTGTCTGCCACTCCATTACTTAATGAAAGAGTAGGACAAGAGGCATGAAAATCAAGTTATACATGAAGTGGTATCAAACACAGTGGTGAAACTGGAAGGAATGAGACTTTTCACAGATTTTCATCTTAAGTAGTAAAAACATTGAAGAAGACCCCATTTTCATCCTTAAATTGGTAGTATTTCTCAAAATCTCTATACTATGACTATTCAGAGTGGATTTGACTATCCTGTTTCCAGCTATAAGGAGAACTGCAATCAAGCCTTTTGTACTCAGTACTATCAGATAGTCCCTACACTTCACATACTTGCACATAAAAAAATACTCTGGGGGTGCCTCAAAAGCTGGAGAGTGTTAAATTGTATCTATTAAACTATTTATGTCCTCTCCAGTGCAACTTCTACCATTAAACAAAATCAACTAATCAGGTGTCCTGTACATCTTTAAGTTAGATAAATTAATGATGGGCAGGGAGTAAATCTTTCCAAAAGAAATTAATTACAGAGATATTTTGGTAAATGTATTTACTTGGCTTTTAATCAAGTCTAATCAAATCAATCAATCTAATATTCACAAAGTCATCCATTTTGGTAATTTACAACCATATGGCATGATCTTTTTGAATTTTGGTATCTGACAAACTTCAAAACAAGAACAAAGACTAACAATATGATGCAGAATTCTTAAAATATGAAATATATACTCCAACATTTTTTTGCATCCTATTTGTTGAAATCTCATTCCTATGTTTTCTGTTGTGACAGTCAAATTGTCAATTACAAAGCAAAAACCAGCTAATTCTCTTAAAAATATAATTATCCTTTACACAGGTGTAAGATTAGGACAAGGAAAAACTGCCATCAGATATGCAGTCTGGTTTAGGGGACATTTTCTATTCTGTTTGTAAGAACTTCAATCTATTAATTAACCCATTTCAGAGGAAGAACCCATTTCAGATAAGATACCATCTAGCTCACTCAGTAGTAATGCCAATTCTAACACTTATTTCCATAATTTCCATAAAAGCTGGGATATGAGACATGCAATATAGGAGAGATCAATAACGCATATAGTACTGTGAAAATTAATAACACAGGATGGTTTCAGAAGGTAATGGTTGGGAGGAGGCCATAATGCATCCAAAAGCCACACAAAGTTCTACAGCTGTAATCTCTTCCAGATACCAGTGATGCATGAATTTATCACTCTCCACACTAAGACTGGGAGAGTTTTTTTTTGCTTTACCTCACACACGTTCTCATACAAATATCCCTTAGAAATTTACTAGGTGTTATTACCTGTGACAGTGGCTCACCCAGGCTAGTTTACATGCCGCCCAATGAAATATTTTTGTGCATTTTAAATGTGATGTATTTCTTGGAAAGTACCCTGTCAATAAAGTATAAAAAAGGAGGGCTGCTTTGTGGAAGGTTTTTTTGGTAATACATGACCTTCTGAAACATGGTAGGCAAGTACCTCTTAATGAATAAATACACCTTCAAATATGTGAAATATATTTTAAGATGCTTTTATCTGCAAAGTATAATCACTGTGTGGGAGCACATCTCATTATTTTGTGGCATTCAGTGCTTTCAAAATGAAATATCTCCTGCAAATCTGTAACTGTTTAGGCAGATGGGAAAAAATGATTGAAAACTTTGGTTACACAACCTTCAAGATCAAATGAGGAATTATGTCTTTTTTACTTTCCTCTATTGTGCATTATAGAAATTGAGCAATTAACCATAAGCAAATATTCATTATAGTTCTCTGGTAATTTATATATGGAGTAATTTCTCGCAAAATCAAACATATCAGTTTGATACTCTGATCATAAATTTTATTCATATTCTCTCTCTGCTTTCATTGCTGTCTTGAACTTTTCGAGCTATATTTCAACATAAAATAGTCTCTAATATTTTGATATATTTGTACGAAGCATGGGTGAAGTGAAAGATAAGTATTCCCTTTTTCAGCTAAATCCATGATTTTTTTGTAAGTAAAAGAGGTACTAACATTCTGTTGGTAATACACAAAGCCATTTCTCTCACATCCAGCACCACCAGAAGGTATGTCTTTCATAGGTGAATGTCAGCAAACTAAACTAGTTGTTTTTCCACCTTACTCAAACAATCTGTGGATCTGTGATCATGGATCACACTGTCATTTTGGCATGCCATGCCTGCAGGAGATATCTTATTTTCTGCATTTTCACATTTCTTAGAAAAAACTATAGCTTTCACCATTTTTCAACTTTAAAGACACACCAGAATTATTTTTTGTTACCTAATGCCATCTTAGATTTCACAATGCTGACTTCTGGACAAAGCATGGAAAAAGCTTTATGGAAGCTATTGTCTTCTTAACTGATCCATGCAGTCTTTTTCCCCCTTTTCTTATGGTTTGCTTTGGGTAGGGTTGTTTTTTTTTGTTTTAAAGCAAAATTCCTCATTGCTACATTTTAGGTGATAAAAGTAGATGAAAGAGAGAGAAAACAGATGGAAAAGAAGATGAGGGAGGAATGGTTCACATGGAAATGCAACTTAACCAACTGAAAGTGACTAAGTTTTAGACTCAACTTCAGTTTAGGATCACAGTGCTGGATGTCTTTTATGTTGTAGGATAATACAAAGCATATTGTGTGTTTGTATTCCATTACACAAATACTTATCTGTGAAAAACATGCAGGATAAAACAAAAAGCCTGATCATAAAAAGCAATCCTAATTACTATTCTTCCAGATAGAATAAATATACTGGAAAATGCACTTCAAATGAATTTTTCATTTCATTTAAGGATTGCAAACACTTCTCCTTGAAGTTTCTGTTGATACAAAGGAATCTTTGGTTTTAAAGCTACTTTGTAAGCACTGTTTGAGGTCTAGGACACAAGGTGATCTAAACATCAGCAAGAAATTCTTGGAAAAGAGCAAAGCAGCTCATACCCATTTATTCAAAAGTCCTTCAGAAGTGGTAAAAAATTATAGCACTTTCTCCAGTATTCGTACTTCTTTACATCACAGTCTAGCTTTGTCAGTTTACAAGCAATGTGCCCTGTTTAGAGCATGAATCAATTTACACCAGTTTTGGTGAGAGTCCTTAAACTCACTCATTCTTTGATGCTTTACCAAGCCTTAAGCTGAAAACAAAGTAACTTCCCAGTTCAACTCTATAGCTTTAACCCCCCAGTCCATTAAAAACCCAGAAAACATTCAGATCACGTAACAGTGATACAACGAACATCCTTCTGCACTGATATTCTGCTGAGCCTGAAAGAAATTTCACAAAGAACTCTGATAAGACCTTTACCTGGAAGATTCCAGGGTCTGCTATGAAGAGCTGTGTTGCCACACATATTTGAAATTCCACTCATGAACATCCAATTCACTGTGCTTAGTGTCCTTATGTAGAAAAGTATTTGTTGGTTACATACAAATAAATTTTCCAAAAGATTTTTCTTTTTTTTTTTTTTGGCATGCCATGTCCGTCTGAGTCAAAATAAGGAACTCAGAGGAAGGCATGCATTTTAAGAGACAAAGAATAAAACATGAAGCCACTGCCACAAATTTATTTGAGATGCAAAAATGCTTGGTTTTGCAAATGCTAAATGTGAACATTCGCCCCCTTTTTTTCCCCTTTGCACTTTGTGAATTGAATGTTTTGTTAAAAAGTTATTTCAGAAATAATTACATACAGGAAAACCTGTGTTGATCAACAATTACAGTGTTTACTGTCACTCTTCAAAGATTTGATAACCAATACAGCTTTCTCTTACTTGTGAAACGGATGAAGTAAGTAAAGATTTTTTTCAAAAATCAAAGACACCTAACAGAATTGAAGAATGTATTGCCCATCTCAGATACCAGAGAGAAAAGTCTTTTTCAGGTGGATCTTAGGTCTGGGATGAAAGGCAAATGTCAGAATGTATTCCTCAATTCATTAATAGAAGAAAACAAAAAAATTACCCAGCTCTTCAATTTTCCTATCTTCTCATATAAAAAGTCTTACAATGACTTTCTCATTTAACAAAAATCTACTTAATGAGTTCTCAGTTTTTCTTCTTCCCAGTTCACCCAACTTATTGATGGTATTTAGAGTTCTGTATCATTTCCCAGATACATCAGATACAACTCCTTTTATGATGTCAGTCTTGTCCAATATAAATTATTTCTTCCTTTCCAAAGGCCAACAGACCTGATATTCTCACCTCACTCTGCCCCGTCTCATTTTTGTACATATTTTCTTGCTATTGATTTTGCATTCTTTTGTGTGAGCTGGGATTTGACCAGCTTCTTTCAGGATATTCTAGCTCCTCAACAATAAGAGCTGACAGCTAAATAAAATGTAACTCTTTCAGAGTTGAAATTATGGCAAGACATATTTTATGCTGCTTGCTACAATATTAAGAAAGATGAATACAAAAGGAAAATGTGGCCTTTTTAAAAAGAGTTTACAATAATTTTAAAATGAAAAATGTCCCAAAATCAGTTTTATTGCACTATCCTGGTAGGGATATGCATGTATGGATGTGGTGCATTGGGTGTTTACAGGACAAGTCTGTTGCAGGACTTTGTATGCAAAGTAACTCTTTTTGAATACAGTAGAGTACTACATTTGTCACATTAAGGAAATCAATTTTCTCTAACAGGTGATTAGGTAATAATACCAGATTATTTGGTAAGAGTTAATATTCACATTGTCTTTGAAAGCAATACAGATTTTTTTAAAAAAAAAGGAATTTTTGTGTTAAAATATTCATTAAATAGTATTTAAAGTAATCATAAAATTAAGTAATTATTTGGCTTGAAAGGAACCTTAAAGATTATCTAGTTCCAATGCCCCTGGCATGGACAGGGACACCTTTCACTAGACCAGGCTGCTTAGAGCCGCATCCAAGCTAGCATTTAACACTTCCAGGGATGGGGCATCCAGAACTTCTCTGGGTAATCTGTTCCAGTGTCTCACCACCCTCACAGCAAAGAATCTATTCTTGATATTTTATTTAAATCTATCCTGTTTCACTTTAAAGACATTGTCCTTTGTCCCAGCACTACAAGCCCTTGTCAAAAGCCCCTCTCCAGCTTTCTTGTAGAGTTCCTATAGGTACTGGTAAGCTGCAGTAAAGTTTCCCTGGAGCCTTCTCTTCTCCAGGCTGAACAGACCCAATTCTCTCAGCTTGTCCTCATAAGAGGGCTCCAGGCCTGTGATCATCTTCATAGTTCTCCTCTGGACTCACTCCAACAGGTCCATGTCCTTCTTGTGTAATGGTAGGTTATGATACATCTCAAGCAATGTGGACATCTTGCTGGCAAAGTTCTTTCAGCCTTTGACTAAAGTATTTTCAAAAAAACAGGAATAAAATCACATAGCAAGTCATTAATATTACTGTACTCCTTCTGCTTACTTAAAGCAGAGAATAGTATCTCTATGCTCATTTGTCACAGCTCATAAACTTATCATCTTCAGGATTAGCTTCTGTCCTCTGTGAAAGTTAGTGTGAATTCATTTATACTTGAAGAATATTAGAACATATCAGAGGTCATAATTTTTGCTAACTCCTTATGTGAACCATCTTTTGTTATTTATGTATAAAAGTCATTTCTAATAGTAGACTCCCACATATTTTCTTTCTCAGTTGCAAAGCTACGTAGATCATTCAGATAAATTAGAAAAGCCTGCAGAGTTCACAAAGTGGCAGCTGTCCTATGGACAGCTGGACAGCGCTGCTTCACTCAGCAGACTTTCCAGTGGCTCAAAAAAGGTTATTCACTCTACTTTCTCTGGAAAGATCAGCTTCTGAAGTCATGTGCTATTCCCAGAAAAATACATTGTAAAAGGCTGGAAGATTTAACATACTTTGTCATCATTAGTACCGATAAACTTTTAAGAGGTTGAGCTTTCAAAGAAAAAGGTAGCAGGGAATGGAAAAGAGTAAGAAATTAATTGTGCTTCTTTCAGATATTTAATAAAGGGGACCAAACTCTAACTTAGATGATCATTAATGATATCACAATGCCTAACATTTTTATGTTTCTCCTGAATACTTAGATTTATGCAATATATATTGCTGAATTTAATTATATTTCAAAGTATTGCCAAAGCTGCAATCAAAGTCAATCAGATATTTTTCTAGTCTAGATTGATGACCTGTGTTGGGTTGACCTTGGTTAGCTACTAGACACAGGCCCAGCCAGTCGCTCACTCCCCCTGCTCAACAGAACAAGGGGAGAAAATAACATGAAAAAAATATGGTTACACTCAATATACAAAAGGAGAGCAAATATTTTGCCCTTTTGCCATCATTTTTCTAGGGTGGATAATAGAAAACCAAACTGGAAAGACAGAAGTTCAATTCATCTGATAATAATTTTACAACTGAATATAGAGATGAGTGACACCTAACATGGACAGGCAGGTAAGCACTGTCTCTACCTTTTCTGCTGATAAAATTGACTTTATAAAAATGCAATGTTTCTAATTAAAAAAAGCAGAGCTTCTTTCCCCTCATTCATTACACTGCAATTGTTTCAAACTCCAGAGTCACCTCTTTTCAAATGATATCTCAAGTCACATTCCTAGCCAAAATATCTGAAAATTATACGTCAGTATTTGTTCACACTTCTTGTTTTGGAGGTAGTCATTAAATAAAATATTAATGCTCTCGTAAATAAGGAACAATACTATCAAACTGCACTCTAGAGAAGTAGTTCTTTTTTTCACATAACATATTGACTCACCTTTAGACACTTCTAGTTATTTCATAACACTATGCAATTTTTTTTTTTCTCCCACTAATTGTTTCATATGGTGCATTGTATCAAGTGCACTGATGACATAGAGACATGGCTCTTTAGAATTTCCTTTCAGGTGTCAGAAAAGAGGTCAAATTGTCTAAATCCTTGCTACATTTAACCTGAAATAGGAGTTATGCTGACCAATAGTTCATTTTATTGCTTCGGGCTATATCTGATGTATTTGCATATATTCAAATTTAGAGAATTGTGACTTTTTTTTTAAATTTATGTAACATTTTTCTGAGCACTTTGAAAATAATATTTTGTTCCCATAGTCTTTTAAATTTTTCACAGAAAGACACAAAACTACTAAAAATAAATTAAAATGTCTTCATTCTGTTCATCCTTTTGTAGTAAGGAATTTCTTGAAGACAGATAAAGTTGCTTTCAATTCTTTCATAATTGGATCTAACATGGCCTTAAAAATTTTTCTCTTCATGAATGTGGTTGTTTTGCAAATGAAATTATCAAATTCAAGTCCAACTTAAAGGTAAAATGTTTAATAGCATATATTTAGATCTGTAAGTTAACTTTTTCAGAGTTACATAAAAGCATATTTGCGCTTGACTAAGGACTATCCAATAGTGATTATTAGGCAGCAATTGGGAATTACATTAAAGCTTGGCACAGACACAGGGTGCTCAGAAAGAATAACAATTCTGAAGAAGTAATAGGTAGTTTGTAGGAGTATGTATCCATTTGGATTTCCTTAGAAGTTTCACAGTTGATGGTCAAATCACTCAGTTCAAAAACAACATCACTTAAACTGGAAGATGAAAGTAAGCAAATATAAGCTGATGGATCAAAGTAAAGAGTTGTCTTCAGTCACTTTTGCTTTTCATCCTTGTTATACTTTACAGATCTTGCTGAACAGCAAAAATATGTTTTGTTTTGGTGGTTTTTTTTTTTTTTTTTGAAATAGACAGTATTAAAATAGCCTTCCACTAGAATTAGAGCTAAATATATATTTCCAAACAAAACAAAACAAACTAATTTGCATCCAAAAGTAATTGCTTTTTAAATAGGAATAAATTTTGCTCTTCTTCCTCAACTCTGAGAAAAGGTTTGGATAAACTTTGGCATAATATTGAGTCAATAATAATTAAATTATTGCTCTATTAAAAAAAAACAAAACAACCAACCAACCAAAACTAACAATGAACAGGTATGTCGATAATATCTTTTTTGACACGTATCCCACCATTGCCAGAGAAGCTCACAAAATAATTATAATTCCTTAAATTAGAAAAAAAAAACAAACAAAATCTCACTTCCTTGCAGAGGAGTGGCTTACCCATTTATTTCTGCCTAAACATTTAAACAAATAACCAAATTTCTACATTCAGTTGTGAAATGACCTAGCAAAATGTCCAGAGCAAAAAGCTCTAAAATAATCAACTTAGCAAAAGATAATTTGTAAAACATTTAAACCAGCACTTTGAGTTTTGTAATTGCTATCTTTTGTAATGTATACTGAAAGTAACAGGGTGGGTTGATGTGATGAGACATTTTTGCTTTATTTCACCCCATTGTCTCAGAAGCGTTTGAAAATCAAGAAGTGAATACCACAGCCAGCAGACATAAAGTATGGCTACTCAGAGAATGTAGCATTGACAGAACTGACACATAAGATCCAAGAACAGCATTATAAATATTAAAAAAAAAACCTCAGACTCATTGTTAAAACAAACAAGCAAACCCCTGCTAATAGATGACCATCCAGAAAAGAGGCACTCATTCAGCACCTGACAGTTTTGGGAGATGTTTAAAATCAGAACAAGATCTAATTTACTCTCAATTCTGCCAAAACAAACTCCATCCAACTAAGACATGAAAAAAATACTATATTACTTTAATCAATTATAGAGGCATATAGATAATCTTTGTCTTCCAAGGAAAAGCCCAAACTGTAAAACAGTATGAAAAGTAGAACAAAATAAATTCCACTTACATAATTCAAGTGTAAATGTTATTACTATCTGGAGCCACAAATCATTGTAAAATAACACAAACCCCATGAATTTTGAATAAGTGAAGACAAATACTTGACTTGAATAAGAATTCCAGAACCTGAAGCAATGGGGACTATAATAACACAAGAAAGTTCATCTGTCTTAACCAACTACCTGTAGTATTTCCAAAAGACGACCTTCATGACAGAGTGATTTAACTACGGGAGAGACTGTAAAGACACCTTTTTCTCTATCACAGACTTGGTATCTCGAGACTGCATTCAAAAAATCAGGCACATCATCTGAATTACCTGTAAATGGGATCTGAATGTCTGTTGTCAAATAACGCCTTAAGTCATGAAGACTGCAGTGATTGAAAAGGGTCTTGGTGCTTCAAGTATTTATTTGTATTTATTTCATGTGGTCATGAAAATCTTCCTTAGTACTGCCAATGTATATTTAATAAATTAGTGGTGTCAATCACTTTCTCCAATTTTTAGGGTCTATTACTGCTGATGTCAGAAACTGCTGTTTTTTTGGCTGGTAGAAATATGAAGTAGACACAGCAGCAAAGGATAAAAAGGTATTATTTTGGTTTTAATAGGATTTTAGGTGCTATATGTTGAGAAGTACACTCTGTACAATGCATATACAATTGTATAGACTTCGCAAATTAGCATATTTACCTAAAAATTTCTCAATAGGAAATTTAATAAATAAAGTAATTGTACTTTTATTTTAATTACTTAATTTTAAATGAGACTACAGTCTCGTTTATAAAATATGTTCTAGAGAGAGAGACTCCATTTGAGGTTGGAGCCTTTAGTTTTGAGATAGCATAGAGCTCTTGACCTTTCACTGTGGATGTTTGGTCTTTTTGCTTTGCAAAACTTCTAAACTAAGTTAAATATCAGACTACAAGAATTATAAATATGTGGGGCTAAGGTACAAGGAGTGTGTGTAAATGGTACAAGGAAAGCGAAAGGGTATAAAAATGTATAAAAAGGCTACAAAAAAAGACAAAAAATCATCAGGCATCACTGCTTCTATATAACCACAGATATCTGTTTGAGAAATGTGAAGTTGGGTCTGCATTTGATTTTGGTGCCTAGATAGTTTTAACAGTTTTACAACTTTTATACAGTCACTGACCCATTGCAACCAACTATCTTCTATATGTTCTATTCATACATTCAAATGAAAAGTGAGGAGCTGACCGTTTCCAGGTGTATTGCCCCTTATTCACTATGTGAACAGCATCATTTTCAATCCTTATTTTCTTATGATTACATACCAGTTTCAATACTCACAAAAAGCCAATTGATATTGTTGGGAATGTGTCTACTGATGTCAAAGGAGTATCCTTAATCTTTCTCTCAAAGACAAAGTCTTTTTTTTGTTTGTTTTTTTGTTATACACCTGCAACTGCTACATATTTAGTATTAATGAATACATGTATATAAATTTAGACCCCAATGAGCACTTAGGGTTTTTTGGTTTTTTTTAATCTTCCTGGCATTTCAGAATCAGATTGAAAGATACACATCTGATAGAAATAATAACAGTATCTAGCAATGGACTATTCTCACAGAATACAGAATTAAAAACTAAAGGAAGTAAGAATCCCTGAAAGCAGAGATATATCATAAGCATATTTTATTTTTAATTTTCATTTGTCATTATAATTCTTTATAGAGATAACATCTTCATATTAAAAAAACAAAAACAAAAAACCCAAAAAAACCCAGCCACCCTAACAAAGTTACTGTGTAATTCTATAATACACACCCATTCATATTTTACCTGGATTTAATAAACAGGGAATTTTTCTGTTCTGCTCACCTGATTCTCATCTACCATCTCTCCACAGCATATTGGTATTTTTGGCTAAAAATACACAACAAAATCTGAATTTTGACTCAAGTTTTAACTTTCAAAAAAGGATAAAATTTTCAACTAATGCTGTGGTTGGGTGCCAAGGATGGCAAGAGTGTCAGTTTATGTGGGTTTCGTTTTGTTTTTAACAAAATTTATTTCTTTCTGGGCCAGATACATTGTCAATGTGTCAGAGATCAGTCAATGCCTTACTTTTAACTGGAATCTTACTGAATTTCTGAATAAACAGTCTCTTTGTAATTTATTCAAGAACAAGCACAAAATGAATATATAATTTAAACATTCATTCATATTCTCTCTATATATTAATCCATATACATACATTTCTCATCTTCTACCCAATTAATATTATTTAAAATTGGTGCTCCCATTTGGAGATATAGATCCTTGGTATTTATCACAATTAGACCCTAAGTGCTAGGAATAATCAGTTTTTATTTTGGATAAAGTGTCCCCATGCCACATCCTATAAGAAGGTTTTTAGTCATTTCAGAAATACACATGGAAGATTTCACAGTATCAAAGAATCTGGGTGGCACCACAACATTTCTCAAGAGGTAACATTATCAGGAATAACATTAATACTTACGAAGGGGAACAAATGTTCAGATAAATAATTAAAAGAGGGAAATTTTAAGGACTAAAAAGAGAATTTTTTAGGTTTTTTTTTTTTATATTGCACATTGCTTCCTCCCTGTCTTAGAACACAATCTTAATAAAAAGCACAGAACGTGACATGAATTTTGACATTTCTGTGTAGTAGGTGTTTTTTTTAAAAAAGCAGCATGAGAAAGACTAAAAAACTACTGTGTGGGTGTTGACGCATGCTTCTGGTGCAAACTCTATGTAAGTCTGTCTGCCACTGACAGCTATGTGAGAAATGAAAGCCATGAAAGAAATATTTTTACTTTTTCTAAACGAATGAGTGATAACTTTTAGTTTACAATTTTATTCTTATATGCTTTAGTTATTCATCATACACGCAAGAAAGGAAGCAACACATAAACCAGATTTACAGATAGACAAGTAGTATGTATTAAAAGAGGAAGTCAGTGACCACTTCCTTCTCACACAATTCAACCAACCTATTCTCCTTATGGGATGTGTATTTCTCTATATTGTCTGTCTGGTAGCTGCACAAACCTCTCTGATGGTATGAATCATTGTGATGAGTCACTAGGCATTATTATGCAAAAAGAAAAACCAAAACAAAACAAATACAAAAACCCTTTTAAAGTATCAGAACAACTTAACTCTGTCCATGTGAATATTGCCACTGTAATTTTATTGTGTCATTGAATGAGACCACTGGATGCTACTAGTAAATATTTTATGTTCCTCTGCTGTATTTATTTTCTCCTACACTGTAAAAACCACTGTATTTAAACCGATCTTAACATACCAGATGGTTTATATTGCATAGTACATTTGAGTTCAATAGAAATTAAACAAAACCATCTACATTAAATAAAGTTCGGTTGAACTTTTGTCAGCAGAAAAAAAAAATAATCCTGGCAGATGTAGAAAGGGGAAAAAACTGACTAAAAAGCCAATGAAAATTCTGGGGAGACATATTAGTGGGCAAAATGAAGCCAAAATGCTCAAACATGCATAATTATTGCAGTATTTCACATGATTCTGAGGTTTGTCACACAGTAGGTGTTGAATAATGTAATGTTTTATGTAATTGTGTAATTAACTGCTTTGAAAAGTTTAAGTACCAACAAGGAAATCCTTGAACAGACTACCAGCCTCAGGAATGGACTGCAAAACAGTCTGAAAACCCTGAATTCATGAACCAGCATGAACCAACATGACTTAGAATCATATTGCAGACAGTAGGAAAAAAAAAATTAACTTTTCCTTCTTTTTTTTCTCAGGTAAGTAGAGACTGTTTGAAAATACTACTGTCTCAAGAAATATTACCTGTGTTTTTAGGTTGATGTATTGCAAGACAAGGTTATAAGGGAAGGATAGAGTTTATTTTTTGCAGTTCTATGGCTCTGCAAACTATAAGATACAAGAAATGAAACTCTGGCACCAGAAGTCTATCATCAAATATTATGAAGAAAAAGAAACATTTTTATTGGTTACCTAAATGCTCATCTGAAGAGTTTTAAATTTTGTTTCCAAGGAGACTTAAGATATGTCTGTAAAAGCAACACCTTGAATGACAACATAAAGGAAGTCTAATATTCAAAATACTTTTAAAAAGGAAATTGTCCATATAACCCTAACACTACTTGTGACCAGCTATAAAATTCAGTGAAACTGAGAAAAAAGAGATGCATTAATTAAACCTAAAAAATATATGACTGGAAGTGAATTTAAGCAGCTGCCATGCTACTTAGGGCAAGTGAGCTTACTGAGTGATTCTGATCTCCAGCAAAGCGGATTCCAGCCAGCTTCTAGATAATGTGAATAAATGCTCACGATTATCACACTGAAAGTTTTCCTGAATGTCGAAATAAGTTTTTCCCTTGAAATTTTAGTTCATTTTTTCTTGTCCTGTTATCAGTAAATATGGAGATTACTGCTCATTATTTCTTTTGCACCAGCAGCTCTCAGCAGGTTGCTGTGCACCAACATGCTGTGACACATGTACAGGCAGCCAGACACAGCAACAGTGGAAATATCCATTTCATAGCTACATTTCTAAACATGCTTATTATTTTCAGCTTTCAATGTTTTTTGCTTTACTCTGAACAAATGCAGTTCCTCCAACTTTTTTTTAGCAACTGCTAGTTTTTAAATACAGTTCTAATTGTGTTCAGTTGTATGATCTCTAAATTGCTTTCAAATGTTTGAAACATAATGCTCTGTTTCACATAAATTTTATGGCCTAATTTTTCTGCATTCTTCATAGATCTGTTGCACTCTGACTTTTGCAATGTATGTGGGCCAAAAAAATTCCACTTTCTGTTCAAGGTGAGAATTTAATAGTAGAAAAACAGAAACCTTAAGATTCTGACCAACTAACTATTACTATACCAGATTTAATTATTAGTGTGAAGAAAAGACTTCTGTTACATAAAAACCTCCCCCACAGTAATGACACAGTGAAACTTAATATACAGATACTTCTGTCATTTGATATTAAGCTCATTCTTCCCCTTTTGGAATTCTGTAAATGGCTACTTCCTTCTCACTCTAGGACCCTCTAGGGATTATTTCTGTATGACTTCTAACATTCTATACACCTTGATTTCTTCACTGAGCCACAATCCTCTCTAACATCCAAATGTACACGTTAGAGCATATTTTACATAACTAATTACTTTTCTACATTACATTCTGGCTTCCAAATCTGTTTTTTTCCAAGGCTACATTCCTTAAATGATCAGTAATGGCCCATTGGTGAGTTTTCACAGCCTTGGAGACTCATATTTTACACCTGTATTCCTTTATCCTGGATTTTTAATCACAAGTTAGAGAAAAGATATTCTGCATGAAATAACTATTTGTTACTATTGTTTATTAACTACAGAAATCTAACCAGATTATTAACAGTAAGATGTTACATCATATGACCATGTAAGGCTAAGTTAAAACTGAACAAATAAGGTAGAGTTACGTGACTACTAGAGAGTCTCTAACATAGTTAAAGTAAGATTCAGGCAAGCCTGAAACAAGTCCAGGCAAACCAACCCTGCAAGTCCTAGCCCAGAAACCTTGCAGACTGGACATAAAAGGCTGAAATCCATCTATTGGCAATAGCAATCCTTGCTGTCTTCATAATACTCCACATGAAACATTATTAGAAATACTAAGAGTCAGATAATTATCTCTCAGGTATATGCAATGGCTGTCACATTACATTCAAAAATAAAAACACCTATGAATTACACACACTGTTCATCATATTTAAAAAGGACAATTTGCCACTTAGAAAAAAGAAATAAAGCTCACACATTCTTGGTCAATAATCAGCTTGGTACTGTGTAACAGGTCCAAGAGTGTTTTAACCTGTAATGATTTAAATTATTCCCGCAAGAATACATAACTCATACATTTCTAGAAAGGAAAGAAATTAGGTTTAAAAAACAGATATGCTAGAAAAAATTACATCACACACTGACTGAAATGATCTTCTCATGCAAAAAAAAAAATGCAATAAAATTCTGGCATAGTTTTCAATAAAGACAGAATTTCTTACCAAGTACTTTTAGTATTATCATTGAGATCTCTTTTAAGTTGGGATTTTTACCACTGTGGTAAAAAATCCTCACAAACAGTTCCCATCCCCTGCCAAATGCATAAAAAACCCCACCTGAGACCTGTTTCCATATTTGCCTATCTTCACCTATATGTGTAATATACATAGATATGGATTTCACGTTGTGTCTGGTCCTTAGAATGAAAACAAAGAGGTGAGCACTGTATCATTTCTTCAAGGACACTAAATGACGTTCAAATTGTACTATTCACCCACCAAAAATTAAGGGGAAAATACTTGGCTATATTATCCAGTTGCTAAATTGAATGTTGTAAAAAATATCCTGTATTACACAAGCATACACAGCTTCTATTGCTGTTTTTTTTTAATCTGGAATGAATTTTACTCTCTATTAAATCAATTTAGCTCCTAAAGGTGCTTTTATCAACAATAAAATAGTGTTTTGTAGCCACATTACTTTCCTCCTAATGTTAAAGTAAACATCAACTCTGACAGCTGGATGTTAGAAAGGAATTTCTGTGTCAGATGCAGTTTGTAGAGATGTGTGGATGATTTTTATCTTCTCTTGCATTAAACACATCTCCTGGCAGGATCTTTGTGCATCAGGTACATCCATGATGTCTTCAGCCCTTGCTGTTTTCTTTCTGTAGCATGCAATACCCATGACTTTTGCTGTTTTTTTCCAGGCCTTAAGTTGCTAACAAAATTCCATAGTACTGTCATTGGAGCGTGCTTTATGTTCTCTGATGGTGAGCAAGTGACCTAGTAACTTTGCTAAATTAAACCCTTAGTGTGTGTCTGCTGAAGATTGCACTTCCGGCCACTCAGTTATTAAGTTTATCATATTACTTGCAGCTACTTTTGGCCTGATTTTTATTTTTGTAAGCACAAGTGGGCTTAACACAAGCATCATTTATCTTTATTTGAATGCTATCATTTAATAAATGATTGAAATAAACAATTAAAGTAACACAGTAAATAGAAGCCAGCTACCATAGGAAAATGAAATGTAAGCCTTTTAAGTTTTTTTTAAATATTATTAAGAATTATTTCAGGACAGCTGAAAGTGCAATTATGTATGCACTTTTAAAAATGTATGTCTGTTTATGGTACTAATATTCATCTTGCTTTAGAGAACCTATTCAATGCTGTGCAAAGTCCAGACTCAAGCCAAAGAGCAATATGGAGTAAGAGCAATCAAAAGACCAAGTAAAAATAATTTGGGCACTTTGCAAATAAAGAATGACAAATAAGTAAAAAGAACTTGTCACTCTTTACGTTAGTAAAAAGATTTTGCTACCTTTAGCTACAAGAAAAAGGGTAAAACATCTCCAATACTGTTATTGCAGGGTACCTTAGGTTTTACCCATTACTGTCAAATTATAGAATCAGAGAATTGTTAAGGTTGGAAAAGACCACTAAGGTCATCAAGTCCAACCATCAAAGGAAACATTACATTATTATCAACCAGTACAGCATAGCTAGGTCATACATGGATAATCTGCACCCTCAGGCTAATTTCTGCCCTCTCCATAGCTACATTTTCTGCATAGTCAGGATTCTTTTGGTCTCTATTATCTTCCAAGACCGGCTATTCCTTTATCGCAGCATGAAGCTGAGTCAGGGGAGGTTTAGGCTGGATATCAGAAAAAAGTTCTTCACACAAAGCGTGGTTGAACAGGCTCCCCTGGGAAGTGGTCACAGCACCAGGCCAGAGCTCAAGAAGTGTTTGGACAAAGCTCTCAGGCACATGGTGTGGGTCTTGGGGATGTTCTGTGCAGAGCCAGGAGTTAGACTCGATGATCCTTGTGGGCAGCTTCCAACTCTATGATTCTATGACCTTTCTGACAGAAGCTCTAGGTAACTGCATATATTTAAGATCATACTGCTTTGACTACATTTTAATTATGTTATTACTAAGTAAATATATATTTAATCTGCAATAGTTTTTTAAGCAATGATGCATTACGGGTCAAATCTACTCCATAGACTGGTATGGAAATATTAGATTCTTTACTATGGGAACACACAGGGCCAGGCTATAATAACCTGACTGTAATAACCTGAAATATAAGCTTAAATTCAACAAACTAATGTTGCTTTGATACTCCTCCTAGAGAGGCACATACCTAAAGGGACTAAACAACCAAACAGGGCTGCTGTCTACATTAACAGAGTTTGAATTCAAAAGCAGCTTTAGAAGATATTAGGAAAACTATTCATTTAAAGGCAAGGCTGCATTCTTATTCAAATAAAACCAAAACAAAACATCTTGAAGAAAAACATATTCCATAAATAATCATAGACTAATTTCCACAGCGGGGAATAAAACAGTCTACTGACTAATTACTAAATGGAAGAAGAGTCATCCTTCCCGTAAGCAACAGAGACTTTGGGGATTCACACAAAGCCCAGGGTATGATGCAAGTCCCAAAAGATACAGGCCTTTGATACGTAACGTGTGCTGCCAGTCAGAGTCAAACAGGTCCAGAAACAGGGGGATGAAGCGCTTTTGGAAAGCAGGATCAGGAGGAATGGGGCTACATGTGACTATTCATCACCTGATACCAGCAAACTTTTATTAAACTGATGAAACTGAAATCACAGAGTGTGGAAGACTTTTCCCATGATTGGTAAGTGTTGGAAGACAGCGCATACATCAATAGCAAAAATAGTTAGCATTTTTATGCCCTTTATTTAAAAGTAAACTGTTAAAATTCTGGCAGATAGTAGCATTTTCTTGTCAACTTTATGGGCCCCTCACAATTCTTGGCTATCTGCTAAGAGTTTTTGTAAAAGGAATAAAAGTCTTAAAGCAATGCCCAAAATTCATCATCTAAATGGGCAGTCGTAAAGAAAATACCCAGAGTAATATTAATATGATCTATGCTTCTGTGTTGTATGTGTGACTGACAATTAACACAAATTAATTGGTTTAAAGAAAACATTACCCTTCCAATAAACATTCAGCTACATAGAAGATAAATTATTTTATTACAGCTATGTGGATTTTCATTATTTTTCTACTACAATACTTGACTCATATTTTGCATGTAAACTGACTACTTCTGAATGGCATTTATTGTCCTCTGTATTAATTATTCTAATTTTCAATGATTTACCAAACACGTTAATTAAAATTGTCTCCTGTAGCTGAGCAGACAACATAACCTTCTAGAAAAATATAACTGAATTGCAACATCTGTTTCACTGGAAATAATAATTGTTTTCAACAGGGATAAAACACACAGGAAAAACAAAATGATGAATGTAACACATTTGTGATACAACAGTGTAATTATTTAGCAAAACATTACAAGAATATTTACTTTTTCCTCCTGAATTAAATGTCCAAATTAAGTTATATTTTACTCTAAGCACTTCATTAATTTTGGTAATTATTTACTTTATTAAATTACTTCAATATTCTTATTTGATTCTGAATGTTCCGTAGTGTTTGCTACTTACATATCACAGCAGTAATAAATCTTAAGGACCAACTATGAACTAGAAAAACATTAAGACTCTTGAGTGCATTATACTTGTCATAGACCATAGAGCTCAGCATTATCTCACGTTAATTATGCTCAGCTAAACCTACCTACATTCTAATTGTGTTACTTTCACAACTCCCAAAAACAAACCTAGTCCAAATAATTAGAAAGTGCCACAAGAAATGAAAAGCCCTTAGTTACACCCTCTACCACAGTGGACATTTATAGATCAAATGTGTTTCTTCCCAAAAAATAATATTAATCATGGAATATCAAAAGTAGACAGAGACATAAAAACTGAAAGGAATTTTCCATTCATTAGATTAGGCACAGAATAAAAAGGATAGAGAAGGATATTTTGTCATTTATATCTGAGATTATGATCAACAACATGCTTCTCAAATGTTACAGAAAGCCCCACAAGCTCCATAATATTAAGAAAAATCATGAGTGATTGACACTGTGCAAAATGTTAAAAAAAAAAAAAAAGTTTTACTTTGAGTAGGCAAACTGAAGAAGACTGCAAGACTCTGGACCATTAATATATAAAATTTATTTATATTTATTTTTTTGTGTTTCTCATATGAATTAAACATTATTGTTTCCAAATAATGTCTGTTAGGAACAAACTGATTATGAATACTCACAAGATGCTGTCATGTGTAACCATGAATATACAATATTAAACCATGAATAGTGAATGGCATAATTTAACCATGAAGAGCTATGGTTGGTGTGGAATTAACCATGAAAATAAATGCTGCATTAACCTACCCACCATGATTATTTTAGTATTGCAATATGCAAAGGAAATATTAACCATGTATTACAGTGTATTACAGGTTTTAGCAGTCAAGAACTTACTCTTTCAGACATGGGAGATACTTCCTATTCCAGCAAAGAGATTGTTCTCTTTCTTCAAGTTCAAAATGAGTATGAACTTTCCCCCCTTCCTCCCCCTCTCCTCTTCCCACCACATTTTCCTTCATCTCCAGAAAGTGAAAGATATTAATCTTTTTACAGGTAGGAAAATGGGACTCTGATACTCTTTCTTCTCTTTCTTCCACCTCCCCCCCCCCCCCCCCCCCCCCCATGCTCTGGTGTGGGCTATATTGTAAACATTTTAGTGCTCTAACTCCACTTGATTCTTCAGACACAGACCACAACTGCACCAAATATTTATGGTACTAAACTACCAAAATATGAAATAGATGCAAAACGATGTTGTCTTTCTCCCAAACATGCTCCTTCCTCATTCTTCTTGTACTCTTGCTTGATGATGTCCCACATTTGCTTCCTTCATTCCTACTTGATTTAGAATAATCTTCTAGATATTTTTTCTCTAATAAGTACTTCAAACTATTCATAAAATCTAGTACAAAGCAGTTTTGGCCAAAGAATATTATGGTCTACAGGACAACAGCCCTAAAAAAATAATTTAAGTAAAAGAGGATACCATATACTACTCCTACACATATTTTCTTTATTTTTGTGTTGTTCATTTACAGCATTTAAAACTCTGAAAATATATACTTTTGTTTGTTTGCTACAAATTTAACCAAAAGTACTTAAATGAATTTTTCATGTTGCTACTGTGATGAATGTAAATGCTCATCTGCTTTTTCCCACATGGAGAAAACATGGGGACTTTAATCATTCATAGCAGGTGAGATCCCATTGATTGCTTCCTTCCTGCCCTGAGGAAAAAAAAGGAACTGTGTATTTAATTACTCCATAAATGTTTACATATTTTTTCACCTCAGTATGGTGCAGTAACACGGAGGCACCTGATATCAGTAGAATTAAAGGTCTTTTATTTTTAAACTCACATCTTTTTAAAGCTACTGTCAGTCTTCTCTGAACTGTTTTCCCTCACATTTAACCTTGCAATATCCAACATTTTAATCTTTAATTGAGTTCAAAGGAACAGTGTCTGACAGTAATCTTAATTTTTAAATACAACCAGGGGCCTTCCAGATAAAAGAACAGCAACTTCTTGTCTCTGTGATCCCCACCTTTTTTGTTGAGGGAGGGAGTTGCATGCATACATCTGCACACGTTTTAGAAAGGAAACTTGCTTTCTGCTCAACACAACAAAGTTTGTGGGCATATTCAGTATCATAGCAGCCCCAAGTCTTTAATAACTCTATCTCCTCCTTGATTTATATAAACAAAGTTGAAGCCATGCTTGAAAATAAACAGAAGAACCTTGAACAAAACAACCATCCAACACTCCAATTACTGGAGCATCAGCTCTGCTGCATATAAAGCTACTTCTCCTTATCACCAGAAATTTAAACTTTGACTGTGAATATTATTTTTCAGCCATATTTCAAAAGCCACTTTGAGAAATAGAAGCAAAACCTGGATAGCCAGTTCTTTCATTCTACAGATGGTCTAGAATGATGTCATCAGTGGCCTATACCATGAATCCTAACATTTGGGTTGTATTTATTTAAATTATTTTAATTATTGAATATACTAATTGGTACTGATTTTAACATAAATATACCCATTTGCCACTTCTCTGGAATATTTTTGTCCAGATTTCACTGGACACTCAAATGTTACATTTTCAGCTATTAATTTTCCCTTTCTCTGCAGCTCCTACAAACAAGTTAAAAATTGCCAGTGTAAAACTCAACTGCACAATAAAAACAGAGAAGGCTAATCTAAAACAAACTAAAAATTAAAACAAAAATGCCTTCTGTAGAATATTATTGGTATGTTTCTTTTAGCAAACAGAAAAGTAAAGTAAAGTCTAAATTCTTGAAAAGCCACAGAAGCTGATACTATTTTTTGTAAGACAATTTACACACTTACAGGTAATTCCAAAGGTGATTCACAACAGTATTAACATCACCTTTGCAATGTACATTATTGTACTATGCAAGGCACTAAAATATTATGGCAGTGCAAAGAAGAAACAAAACTTGAAGTGAAAGTTCAGACATTATTTGTCTCTGCTCTCTTCACACTCCAATGTTTTTTACAGCAGAAGCTTGAAAATAATAATGAAATCACAGCCATTTTATCTCCAAAAGCATCATTATTACAGTAGAAAATTTTCTGAGATGCTTAAATGAAGAAAAGCTTATATCTATATATATATATATATAGATATNTATTAACTGATCAGGAATCAGTAATGAAACTATATTTGTTAATAGCATAGCCAGTTACATGACCTTTTCTACCAATCAAATTCAGAGATTGCTCCAAGGAACGAACATCAATGAACACATGAATAGTGAGCACATCACTGTACAGTACTTCTGGACCCCTGACCTCATTTATTGCTCCTGAATGCCGTTTGTCACTCTGCAGGAATTGCACCTGGTATACAAGTTACTAAAGAGGAGGAGGCAGCACTCAGGAGCTGGCAACTGCTTCTCTCTTGCTTAAAATCCTGTATCACTGCCTTGTCTCTGTCACGAGACTTAAGAAGAGGCTGTGCTTCATGTCATCATGATAAGCTAGGTGGGTACACTTGAGTGAGGAGAGGACACACCACAACGTCCCACATGAGCTCATAGCTACACTCTTCACAAGCCTACACTCTCCTCTGCTTTCACAGTGGATCAGTGTGTCCCTGTGGGTTCATCATACAAAATTCTATGCTGTCTCCATTTGTAGTCTGTGCTTTTTCATATCCTAAGTTTTGACTTTTTACAATGCGTAAGTGAGGTAAAGATAGCACTTATTTTGACATTTTCTCAGAGTATAGTTCTTTTTTTAAATTGTACTAAGGATATGAAGAAACCAGCATTTTAAGCAGCAAATAAATTAAGAAGCTTATGAGGTTAAACAGTCTTAATTCAGTGTAGAAAGACATGTCTGAATTAGTCACTGGTAACTCCCTGGAGAGCAAAGAAATTGTACTTAGAATGACTGCATACCTCATCTCTGCTTTGACATCTTCAAATAATTAATATTTTAATAGAGATTTCTTTAAAATTTTCAGAATAATGTTTGGGAGAACATTTCAGAACTCTATTAGAATTGTTATGCATAATCCTCTCACCTTAAAAGAAACCAAACAAAAAACCCCCAAAGCAAAAGATACTTATGTAGATCCTTAATCATAGCTAATTCTTTTACCCCATACAATATAAAATGTCCCAGTTCTTTCAATTCAAGAGTTAATGTATTGGAAATCAATTTAATACAAGAAATTGTACTGGCCAAAGGAAGATTTTTTTTATTATACTGTGGACAGTAATGAGGATCATAACAGCACTTACTATAATCTATTATCTGACTGGAATCATTATGTGGAAGACAAAGGTCAAAGAAGTGTTTTAAAAAATAAATTAATAAGCATAAAGGTTTGTTGTTTTTTTTTTCTTTAGCAAACTATTTGCAACTTCAAAACCACTATTACAACAGAGTGGTGGTTTTATGCTAAGAAAGGCTGCTTCAATAGGGAAAATAATAACTGACTCAGAAAAGATATCATTGTTTATCTTTAGTAGGTGACCCCTTAGTGCTGTGGGTATTCAGGAAGGCACAAGCCAAAAACGGTCCACTAAGTAGTATAGTAATTTCCAAAGAGTAAAAGGAATGCCTAGTATTGTCCATGAAGCCAAATATATCACAATCCTGCAGTAATTAGTCTTGTAAAACTAAAATGTTTGGAGAAAGCTAGCCGTAAAAAGAAACCCAAAAACAAAACGAAAAAAATTTCCTTAAACACAAAAGAAAACTGAAATGGCTGCTGAAGGCTGGTAGTCCCTGACTTTCAATATAATGAATACCACAGGGACATGCATGCACAGTTTCACAATCAGTCTTTCATTTTTCTAAGAAACAAAAGAAGGAGGATTTCTGCTCTATTAGGAATAGCAGGAAATTTTAACTCTATGCTCCTCATGTCAAAGAAGAGTGCCTCAGGCTTATCAAGAGAGCTGCCCTATTCATTAAGAAAACTGCATGAAGTTTTCTTAGAACTGCCAGTTGGGTGTGAGACTCTTAGTGGGAATCTTACTACTCCTCTCTCCCTTTTGGACCAGTAAGATCTCTGCTTATTTTAGTTCTTAACTGTACCTAATGCAGAGGACACTGTGGCAGCAGAACCAAAAAAACCTTTCTGAATAACAAAAACATATAAAAGTCCAAATCAAATAAACAGCAAAAAATGAAAACTTACTCGAAAGAATTTAGGTTCTTAAAAATTGCTACTGCACCATGAAAATCTATCTGCTAGAGAAGACCATCAGTGTTTTAAAGAACTCAAGCACACAGCCACTCCACCATACATATTTATTTTAATGTTTTAGGTATACAGGAGCCAACGTGCACTCGGCAATTTTGTCTGAGAAATCTCGGGAAGTAAAATAATTACAGCATGTTCAGATGCTAAAGCCCACAGACATCTGAAATGAGAATTAGGGCTCTTAATGTCAGCTGGCTATTCATATGTTGATATTTTCAAAAAGCACAGCTCCTGAAAGGCCACTATTTCTCTGAGGCAAATTAAGTTCAGGATGCTGTTGAACCACTCTCTTTTCCACCTCCTTCCCCAGCCACTACCAAAATAAAGGATCAGTTTCCAGTAATGGCAGTCCCTTCATTCAGCTGTACATTAGCAGTAGTGCTGATCGAAAGGAAAGACGCAGAAAAACAGTTGAGAGCAGTGAACATCCCCCTTTAGCAGTAGCTTGTGTTTATCTTAAAATTTAGACATAGAAACTAGACATAGAAACTAACAGAAGACAATTTATTTTTAGGCAGTTAAAAGGTAGTCAAAATTCTGTTGTATCTGGGATATTATTACCAATTGTTCATTGCTATTATTTTTACACTTGTCTGGTAAATGTCAGCATGGGAAACCTTAAGAGCTGTGCAGAAGTTTGTAAAAAAGTGATCAGGGAATAGATTTTAGAAAAAATTTTAGGCTGAAACTCTTCATTGACTCAGGTTATCTTTAGAACTTATCTTTGCAGGACATACATGATCCAATTGCAGTTCCTCAGCAGATACATTGATTTCATCAAATTGACATGATTTTATAACAAAAAAAAAAAAAAAAAGTGTTTCTTGCAAACAACCTACTACTATTATTGCTATTTTTTAACTGGAGTCATAATTTGATTCAGCATTCAATATTGACAACTGAAAGCTTTTAGAAATTACAAGACAATGAACAGCAATGAACAGCAGAAATACCCAAACAAGCCAAAACAGTCTTAAAGTTTTATGTAACACCTTGGGATGATAAAAACCAAACCAACCATACTTATGTAACTCTGAAGAATCAAAGCAAGTGCTTTAAAATTAATTGCATAAAAATATGAGTATCTCTATAGAAATTGTTAACAAGGTCACTGACATTCCACAGACAGGACAGAACAAGGCAAAAAATTATTTTCCTTTTATGGAAACCAAGAACCAGTAAAACTTACTCACCATTCCATATTAATTGTATGTTTGTGAGACAACCAAGAAATTCTAAAGAAGTTACATGGCTAAAAATCATGCTTTTAAATAATAAATATTAATGTATGATTAATTAATGTGTCATTCAATTTTAAACCCAGCAAAGAAAATTTGATGAGGCTGTATATTGCACACTTGTAAAAGTCAAATATTTTCCCCTAGGACTGGTGGACTCTCATAAGATTTTTAATTTTTTTTTTTTTCCCAGTGCAACTGTTGCAAGTGGAATGTGAAGGAAAAAATGTCAAATGAAGACAAATTATGTAGCAAAGAATTGTTATCACATCCTATAAAATCAGTGACTGACAACTAAAAAGTAATTAGACGTTGCATGGTACATAAGCAGAATCACAAAGCACAGTCTGTTTCACCAGTCTTCCTTGGCTGGAATGAGGAATAGCCCCTTGCAATAATAAAAGTAATTTTTATATCTTAACTGTTTTACATCTACGCTGAACAACAGATATTTAAATATTCGATACTACAGTGTTCAATTCATGCTAGTATAGATTTAATAGAGAAAAGAATGGGGAAAAAAGTGGTTTATTCATTGCAGAAGGATGTATTTTTTCACTTACAATTTTTCATGTGTTATTGGGAGTAATTTTAGTACTGAATTTGGGAATGCAAAGTCTGTTTAGGAGGTATTTTACCCTAAAAATAACACTGAGCACTTGTTCTTCAATAAATGTTTCAGGGAAAAATTCCAAAATATATTGTTCTATGGTAGTGAAAATATAAACAGTATCACTAAATTCCATAAATTAGTAAATGAGACAGAAGAGAAAATACACAGCAAAGTGGGAAAGTCTGTTTTTGACGCTAAGTTACCCAAATAATTAAAACATGCACTGACTGCAGAGAAGTGCAGAAAGACTACAAATCCCCATGATTATCAGTAGAACCAAAAGTGAATGAGGATAAATTTAAAATGCAAGTGAAAAAAATCACAAGTGAAAAAGCTTCACAAATAAAATAATAGATCCTGAGTTACTCATTAAAAATTTAAGACCAAGTTCATAAGTTCTTCATAGAAAACTTTCAAGGAAAAAAACAGTTTTCTTTTTAGCATCTTTTTAACAATTCTACTCAAATATTAAGAAATACAAGGACGATATAGTGGAAAAAAAAAAAAAGGCAGAACAATATGATTCCTTCATTCATGGGAATTGTTGATTTTGTAAAACAATGGTGTTCAGTTGTGGTACCTTATCTTAAAAACAATATAGTAGACCAAGACAGAAAAATGAAAAGGATTGTCAAATTACACAAAAACTTTACACAGAAAGAATTAGTTTAGACAGATATGCCATACTATGTAATAAATGTATGGCATGTAGAGGATAGATAATGACTGATAATTCACAGTCTTCCAAGCATGAAGGTTTACAAAATAAGGCTTGTAAGAACCAGACTAAAAAAAAAAAATAGATGCTACATGGAGTTGGCTTAAAAAAACATTAAAAAATTGCTATAGATATATAAAATTTACATGGATTCAACAGAGAAAATGGTAGAGAGATACACTGATGGCTACAAAGTACATAGATACCACATCTGGTATCTGAGAACATCTTAATGCTGAGAAAATATTAGAAAAAGTTTCACAGAGGCCTATCCTGTTTATACATTTCTTCCTTAAGCATTTGTTTACAGACAGTTCTGGAAAAAGAATATTGAGCTATGGGAACTCTGAGTTGTTGACAGAACTAAAAACTACAAGAAAAAATTATTTTTAATGTTAAAATAGTGGCATCTCATGATCTCTAAATATACTTACAATTACTACCTTCCTTGGCTATATGCCAAAAGTCAAGCTGTGGAAAAAAGGTACTCAGATTTGGGTTCATTTAGTTCAGAAATTATATTACAAAGCTGATAATCATTCTGTTCTCCTCAGTAATTGTTGATAACTTCTTTAAAGTATTTGAATAGAAAATATCAGACACAAAATACACAAGATATGAATAAGAAATTTGAGGAAAAAGTGTGTCTGCTGTAAAACATAACATTAATTTGATCCTAAATTTCACTGTATCAAAGCATTTTCACTCATTCGCTCTGCAAAAATCTCAGACATCAAGAAGGATGATGCCCTGCAAACATTTAACTTACTACATGTGAGAAATGACTGATTTCTCAGCCTAGTCTTCATGTTCTTAGGTACCTGGATTCTCTGATCTTAAGTCAAGATACTGTAGAAATACATTGATGAAATCAATATATTTCCATAGAACATTTTAACTTTGTAGAATCAGCTATTCATCACTATAAAGAGACAGAAATTTTCTACCTGATCTTCCTCAAGCTATTACCAGGTATGGTTGGATAAATATTTTTGCAAAACACAATTAAATTATTGTAAGAGAATACAGACTAACATGATCAATTGAAAGTCAAGTAAATACTGAAAATAAATATTTGCCCAGTCTCATATCCTTTTCACCTTTTTGCACAGTACTTTGGTGAGAATATGAAAAGCCTTTATGATATTAAAAATAGGCACTCATATACATACATAACATTTCTTAGTCTTTGGCAAGCAAGATAAGTGTTTTTGTGGTTCTCTGCTGTAGAAACTTATTCCAGGCCATGTGTGTCAAAGCACAGACTTCCGACATTTACAGCTGAATCTACCTACTTTGGAAGAATAATGCTTGATATTTTAAAGTAATTCAATAATACATCAAAAGATAATAAACTAAATCAAGCCAATCTACAGTAAAATCTATAATTTCTTAAAAGTTTCCAGGAGAAAGTGGATTAGATAAAAAGTTAGTACCTACTGGAATCATATAGCTTTTAACAGTTGACATCCAGCCTAAAACTTCAGTTTACACTTTCATCATGGTGCCATGCTTACGTTACCAAAAGTCGAATACTTCATAATCACCATTTTAAATTCAAAATATTAGTGTGTGTTATTCGTATAGAATACCTACACTATATATTACATACACTGTGTAATATGCACTTAACTGGAAGCAATTTGACTTGTTCAAGTAACAATTTCTGAAGAAAGAATATTTGAGATAAAGTTAACATCAAGGACATAGCACTATTCATTTGTTATATTTTTCTACAGATAGCATTCAGCCAATTTTAGTGACTCTTTACACATCACAGTGGCCTTGAAAATATATGGTCTCCTTTACTAGAAAAATTATGAACAGTATCACAGATAAGATTAATACAATAAAAAGGTCTCATACAAAACATACTAGGCCTCTTTGGTTTTAGTCCCTTTTTTTTCCTTTTTTTTTTTAAAAAGACAATGCCCCCAAAAGTAGCTTAACAAAAACACACATTCCTTAACGATCAGGCTAACTTTAAATATGTCCATTAGAATCTACCCAATGCAATTAAAGTGTACATTTTCATGAGTTATACTATCATGTTCTCTTCTATCAGCTACAAACTCTTCCCCCACAACTTTTCCCAAGCAAGACTGGTGTCCATGCATCCCATAACTGAAAAACAAACAGGACGAAGTCTCTTCCCAGGAATGGTTAATGAGTCATGGCTAGGAAACTGCAGCTAAACCTCCCTCTTCTTGCATATAATAGATCTTACACATGAGGGAAGCTAATTGACTCAACTCTAATTCTAAGGAAATTTTAAATATAAAAGATGACAGATATTGTAGCCTGGATTTTGAAATAATGCCACAGGGAAACAAAGTGCTATGGTACAAACTGAGGCTCTGATCTATGCATAGGGTAGAGTATAAATCTTTTAAGGATGACTGTAAAAAAAAAAAAAAAAAAAAGAAAAAAAAGAAGAGAATATTAATGTATAATTAGAATATTAATATTCTGATTAGAATTAATTCCTGCATTACTGAGGCATGAGCACTCATATTTTTAGAAATGTTCCACTGTGTGTGATCAGGGAAAATTATTTTCTTCTTGTTTGCAAATCAGAGCCACTTTTTTCATTTGCAGACACTCACAGGTGTTCCCCAGGAAGAGCCACATTTTCAGCATAATGGTGTGTGTCACATTCTTTTACCCTCACCAAGATATGTGCAGGTGGTCCGTTTGATGCATCTCCACCAACCACTCCTATCTGGCAGGCAAAGTATACAGCATTAAGCTGTGACTGAGGTGGTTGTACTTGGCAGGACTCCTTCCCCTCCTTCTGGAATAGTTGCACATGCACACACACACCCCCACACCCTTTCCACCTGCCTCAGCACAGCAGTAAAAGAGATTCTAGGAGCATGTAGTTGCTCAATAATATTTTACCTGGTCTTCATACCTTCTATCCCATGAGTCAGTGCTTGGAAGCTGGAGAATGGAAATCAAAGGTCTGAATCACACAGTTCAGAATCATTAAAACTTTCTAAAGCCTCTTATGCTTTACTATTTTTTCACTGTGTGTCAATGCATTATATAACACGAGCCATTACCTGAGTGGTACAAAATTTCTCTATTTGGGTTTCCATTAGCAGAAGATGATGATTGAACAATATTGGTCTGGCTCTTCCTCTGTCTCAGTGAATATGTTAAGTCATTTTCATTAAAGATTTTCATTATATCTTTTTCCAGAGAGGCATTTTCTGAACTCATTAAAATCTTTTTCATAAATAATACCAGTATAATACTTCTTTTCAGAAAAAACCCCCTACACTTAAAAGCTGAAGTCTTCATGGAATATAATTTGTGCATTTTTTACAGAGAAACTAGAATACAATATACCAATTAGATGAAATAAAATGAATTTGAAATATAGAAATATTTTTGCATTCTTAATATTCAAATCTATTCTATTCAAAGCAACAGTCTTTCCTTTTCATTTCCTAATATTGCATAGAATTAGATGAAAGCATTTTATTGCTGCTCCTCTCTTTTTTTCTTGCAACCTTCTTTCCAAGAAAGTCTAAAATGAAGTAATGGATAAGCATGCAGAGTTTTTAATAAAATAGAAGTCAGAGAAAGTTATGAGAGGTTTTAGTTTGTGTATTTGTTTAAAACAACATTGATTTTCATGGTTTGCATTGTAGTGATAAGCATAAATTTTATTTGAAACCAACAGCCATTTATATGCAAAACTCTGCCACAGAGAACTATTTTGCTGGTTTTCATAGGCAAATATGTTTTTGCTACATAAATATGTTTAGTCTGAAAATCTGAATAGGTATCTAAGCCTTTATTTTAAAGTAGAAGAAAATGTGGATCCTTTGCAGGCATAGTTCATGCAAAAGGGATAAAACAATTTCTTCTTGTGAGACCTCTCATTTTATTACTAAATCAGACAATCAACTTTTAATTAATTCAGTTTATTATATAACAAAGTACTTCAGAAGAAAACAGAGGTTATTTTATGAATTAAGAAAGCTTAATTATCTACAAATTTGTGTTCCACATCTCCACAGTCCCTTCTCTCACCCAGATCAGTTCCTTCATCCCTCACGCCTGCTTTTCTGGCTCCCTTCAGACTCTCTCCACTAACTATTCCTCCCCTGAGAGGCCAAGCAGTGCAAGTAGTAGGACAAGGCAGCTGCTCTGTGTTGGCTCTCAGGTGACTGATTAAATTGGTGACAGTCCAGTCTGGCATCAAGCTGACCAAACATGATAAGTTAGTTCTTACTGCCCACCTTTGCTCATCTGGTCTCAGGACAGAACTACTGTAAAACATTCATCAACATAAGAATTCCCTGACTGTAGGCACTTAAATAGCCTAAAGGGCTTCTCAATATTTGTCTGTCACATTGGGGTTTTGAGTTCATTCTGGGAGGTACAACAGTAGGGAGAAAAATCAGAAAATCCGTATAGCTGCAATTTCATAACTATTTTTAGAAAACTGAGGTAAAATGAGACTTAACTTTACAAAACGAAGCAAAAATTACAAAATACACCTTTGAAATGAGAACGGTAAATTTTGTACCAGTAATTTTCATTAAGTGTATGAATTATTGCATAAATGTAAAAAAACCCAAAACATTTATTGGGAGGGAAGCCAATATGGGCAGCATCTGAAATATTAATGTATTTTTTTAGTGTCTGATATCCACACAATCTATATGAATTAAGATTATAAAGAAACATCAAATACCTAAACATGCTTAGTTTATACATACAGTAATTTATCTAGGTTTGCAGAGTAAATGGCTGAATAATTTCAGGAAACAGGGCTCACGCACGTTAATGGACACTAAATCAGATGCCAATTATACTTTAAATGTCAACATAATTAACCTCATTAATTCTTTCATTGTCAAAAGAAGGGTAAAAAAAAGCATGTATCATATTAAAAAGAACAACACAAGCTCTCTTGTAGACTGCTCCTTAGGGACAGCTTTTATAGGAGATGAAAGGGCTGAAGAAGCAGAGACAACATTTTAATCACCCATCCTTAATTTTCAAAACGTTATAAAATATTACTACTGGATTGAAAGTTACAATAAAATTGTTTTCATAATTCTCTTCTACACAATTAGAAGTCTTACTAATTGATCTATAAAGGGGACAAACACTCATTCAAGAAAAATCCTGTTTGTCAAAAAAAGAACAAAGTACTTCCCACTGTAAGCAAAGATCAGGTTCATGACCACCTGAGGAACCTGAATACACTTAAATCTATGATGAGATTTATCCCAGAGTCCTGATGAAATTGGGTGATGTAGTTGCCATGCCACTCTTCATATTTTAAAAGTTCTGGCAGTCAGATGAACTCTCAGGTGACTGGAAAAAGAGAAGCTTTCTACCCATTTTTAAAAAGGGTAGAAAGGAGGACCCTGGGAACTACTGATCTAGTAGCCTCACCTCTGTGACTGGGAAGATCATGGAACAGATCCCAGAAACTGTACTAAAGGCATTCAAGACAGCCAACACAGCTTCACCAAGGGCAAGTCTTGCCTGGCCAACCCAGTGGCCTTTCACGTGGAGTGACTACTTCAGTGGACAAGGAAAGGTTTACAAATGTTATTTATCTGGACTTCTGTAAAGTCTTTGACATGGTTCCCCAATGACATCCTTCTCTCTAAATTGGCAAGAGATGGGTTTGATCAGTGGACTGTTTGGTGGATAAGGAATTTGTAGGAGAGTCACATCCAGAGGGTAGTGGTCAATGGCTCAGAGTCCCAACTGACATCAGTGACAAGTGGTGTCCCTCGAGGTCCATAGTTATTTAATACCAGTGCTATTTAATAGCCTAATCAATGACAAAATCAGTGGGACCAAGTGCATCCTCAGAAAATTTGCAGATGACACCAAGCTAAGTGGTGCAGTTGACATGCCCAAATGACAGGATGACACCCAGAGGGAGCTAACAAGCTCAAGGACTGGGAGCACAGGAATCCCGTGAGGTTTAACAAGTGTGAGGTGCTGCACCTGGGTCTTGACAACCTCCCAGTACCAACACAGGCTGGGAATGAACAGATTGAGAGGAGCCCTACTGAGAAGAACTCGGGGGTGCTGGTGGGTGAGAGGCTGGACATGACCCAGCCATGTGCACTCACAGCCCAGAGAGCCAAACGTGTCCTGGGCTGCATCCAGAGCAGCGTGGGCAGCAGGGTGAGGGAGGGGATTCTGCCCCTCTGCTCTGCTCTGGTGAGATCCCACCTGGAATGCTGCATCCAGCTCTGGGGACCCCAACATAGGAAGGACATGGATCTGTTGGAGTCTGTCCAGAGGAGGAACACCATGATGACAAGAGAGTTGAAGTGCCCCTGCTACAATGCGAGGCTGAGAAAATTGGGATTGTTCAGCCCAGAATAAAAAGGTTTCGGTGTTATCTAATTGCAGCCTTACAGTACCTGAAGGGAACCTACCAAAAAAGCAGGAAAAGGACTTCTAACAAGGGTATGTAGCGACAGGACAAGGCTTGAGAATGCAGCTGCAAAGACTGACCCTCTGCAACATGAGTGGAGGGAGCAGAGCTGCCTCTTTCTTTTGATCTAGACCAGTGCACCTAGGTGTAAACAATGGTGACAGAGTAAAACCAGAAAATGCTTGAAAGACTACAAAAGATAGAACATGATGAAGCCTAGCTTCTCCATGAACAATACAGACACAGAACAGTGAGGCTCGCAATCAGTCTCAAGATTCAAATCTGAAACCCCTAAATCTCAGGTAAAGGACTTCTCTGTACGGTTGTCTGGGAGAAGCCTGTGATACTGACAGTAAGAGATCAGCTAGAGTGGTTATGTTGCAGTGCTAGCCTTAATAAAGTACTCAATAAATTTCCAAGACCTTGGCATTTTATGTACTGCTGGAGTTATAAGTAAAATTATTTTCACATTTTTAAAAGTATCTGAGACTAGCAAGAGACACCTTTTGTTCTGTGAAGAATAAAGAACGAGAATGCACAGTTTTTACAAGGGAAAGACAACATTATTCACTGTCCCTAATTTTCAGGGGGATAAAAAAGTTGTTTTAAAGTATTACAAAGTTACTCACACTCACAGAATACATACCTAACATGTCTATTCTCTGAGCTCACTCATTATCACTGGGTTTGCCAATAGGAAGTAAAGAAAGTAAATAACCTCTTATGATGCTCAAATCTACTATTAAAAATAGGTTTAAAAACAAACAATCAAACAAAGAAAAAACCCACAGAACCCAGGAAATCACAGATACGCCGTCACAATGTAATTTTTTTCATTTATTTATAGATATGGGATTAATTTTGAGATCAGATTCATTATAGTCACAGCTACAGATGTAAATGTTCTGAAGAGTTCTGCAAAATTAAACTGGAAAGTAAATGCATTTATCCATCATTGCAAGCTGCTTGACTCAGTGTCACTGTGCAAAACTTTTTATTCATGAACAACATTTACAAAGAAACAATATCTACCTATATATCCAGATAGGTCTATCTATCTCAGGAAAAAAATATTTCATGTATGAATTTCAGAATTTCTAGCTAGAAACATTGTTATCTAAAATATATTGTTGTAAACTTATTCTGACTAGATCCAGGAAATATCTTGGAGTCCCACTAAACCACAATTAACTCACTTTCCAGAAAAAAATAATCAAACAAAAAACACACAAAAAACCTAAACAGGGAATAGACCAGACGTCAATTCTATGACATCTATTTCAAAAGAAAGATGCATGGCAATTGAACTGCAATTAGTATATAGATCAGTAAAATAAACAGAATTACAGAAAGAAAATCTTACCAGATTCCTTAGAGGGAATTCTACATCTACATACTGTTCAGGTTATCATTGAGGAAAATCATGCATAATCATGCACAGGACATGTATTTGCAAGTTTGCTGTTTGTAATGTTCACTTCTTTATATAGGTCTACAGTTGGACTAAGCCTGTCCAAATAACAAAGCAAACCTGTCTGCACAGAAAAAGAGATAACATCTGTTCACTCATCTTTAGCCAGAGAACTGGAGTGTCAAGATGATGTTAAATCAAGGAGGGAAGGACTTGGATTAACAACCTTACAAAAAAAAAAAAAAAAATCTGTATTGGTATCTGAGTTATTCTCAGTACCCAAACCGATGTCTCATCACACTGTAAGTATTCTGAGCTCCTCCTCATCCAGTGACAAAAAGTAGTAGGAGAATTTCAAAACTATAGGTATGCACCGTCTGTTAAAATGGTACAATAATTAAGGCTTCTATTTCTTATTATGGTTGAGGTGTCATTGAATTGTTACAAAATATATAATTACTCAAGAAATTTTGGTCAAAGCATTTGAAAGTCACAGATCATGAAATGTGCTTCTGGATATTTTATCTGAAAAATCACTATTCTCAGCTGCAATCCAATCAGCAGTATGCTGAAGATGATCCCCACAGCTTACAAATGAAGCAGCCTTGCCAACCGAAACTTTTGAGGGAATACGGTCCTTTTTTTTGTAGGAATACAGAGTAATTAATCTTAGAAATCAAAGAATCTAAATTAAACTAAGCTTTTGGCTAGCATTCCTTGACTTAATTGAGTACTACTTTGCTGTCAGAGAGAAATAGCCCAGCTATTACAAAAACAAAGTGGAGAGAATCAACTGAAGAAAAGAGAGAATAAAAAGACTTAATGTTATTTTCCATTTACAATAAGGAGAATTTCCACTTACAAAAAGAGACTAATATAATTTCAAGGCAATATTCTTTCTACTTAAAACAAAACAAAAAAAACCAAAAAACCCTTCCACTTACATCTTTGTTTTTTGGACTGTTCCCATCACTGAAACATGGGATGACCAGAACCGGACTATTTGAACAGAGGAACTCATGTGAGTAGACAGAGAAAGTAGAAATCCTTGCTGTGTATCCTGGAGAACAATACACCCAACTAAAATCTTAGAGATTCTGAAATAACTATACCAAACAGGCTTTCTCATTGAGGAGAGAAGAAAAACATTAGGAGGAAAAAAAAAAACAAAACAAAACAAAACAACAACAATAACAAAAATAAACAAATGAAAAACCAACCAAACAACAACAGCAAACAACAAACAAACAAACAAACAAAAAAAGCCAACAAAAAAATCCCCAACAAACAAACAAATTATCAGCAAAAAACAAAACAAATGTAGGGTGGCTGACCTTTACCTAAAATTGTTTACCAAATTTCTAAAAAGAAACAACTGACCCAAATTTAGTAAACATAATGCTACAATAAGCATTCTTTTAAAGTAATTTTAGTATGGTTGCTATATGGATAAGATTGAAGTGACAGGTGATGAATTTTATTTTCTTTTCAACACACATATTTGCATTAAATATTAATGGCATTCAATCAAAACCCATTTTAAGTGAAAGAATACTTTGTATAACTGGAATAATTAAAAAAAAAAAGGTTGAAACATGATCGAAGAATATTGACTTCAGTGATTTTGAGATTGGCTACTTAATGTCTTGCTTGTTTTGCAACCAATATACATAGAAAATGGAAATGAATATAAAAAACAGTGATATGCCCCTACCAAAACATAAAATGCTTGTTTGAAGAGACACTAAAAAAATTTTTTTTTTTCCCTTTGGAAAAAGATTAATAAAAATAAAACTGATAGGTGAAGTAACAACTGGTGCATAGATGAAAGATGAGAAGTTTCTGTTCTCAAGGTCTCCTAAGTCAACAAAGAAAAGATATTTGGCTTCAATTCATAAGAAATTTACTTATTGGATGGCTTGATTGTTTTTCACTTTTGGATATGCATGCATATAGTTGCTTTGCCTTAATTACTACAACACAGAAGTATTCATACACAAGAGTATTCTGCATTTTCATATCCTAAACAGACAGATTCTCTGCTGTAATTGTTATGTATGTGCTAAAATTTTCCCAGAAAGCTTCAATAAAGTATAATTTTTAAAAAAATATAGTTTGCTAGCTCTCACTGGATCATTCTATATGCAGAAGATATAAAGGTAGAATGTTCAGTGGCATCAAGATTGAAAGAAGAAGGTCCTTATTTTGGGATAAAAAAACATTACGCATGGAGTTAATCAGCAAAAGCTCCATATGTAATTTGGCCCTTAAAATTTGATTCTCTGGTCTACTGGAATGTATTCAATTGCAGCCTAATGCTATTACTAATTTATATAATTTTGATTCAATTTATATTGTTCCTTTTAAGTTTGGTAGTATACTGCCCTAATTTTATCTTTGCATATTCAACTAGTTTTTACTAGTTTTTATGTCAGTATTCAGACCTATCTTGAAAAAATTTTCAAGTGCTTAGATAACTTGCTCTTTTCTGTATCAAGACCCACTTATGGAAGCTACTAACTTTAGCTACTCATTACAAATACAATAAAGTTAGGAAATCATCAAAATCATGAAAATATGGAAACAACTCACATACAACAGAATTCTGGCATACTCAAGAAATCAACTTTGAAGAATCTTAATGACAAACAATAAAGTCAGATAAATGTAAGTGACAGAAAAAATGGGCAATGGCAAAATAGGGGAAAGGATGCAAAAGAGTCAAGGGAGGTAGCAGAAGAAAAAGTGGAGACACAAGTAAGATGTGGCAATTTTCCCAAACCAAATTTTCAGAAAATTAAATTCCCCTTAATGTCATCCATGCCAGAGTCTTTGGCTGATAGTTAAAAATGATGCTAGTAACTATTCTATGCAATGACTCAACCTTTGGCTTTTGTCAATCAACGTCATGATCATAAGTGGTCCAAATTAAGGACTACATATCCTGATATTCAACCTTGTGATTTCTTCTGCTCCCAAGTAAGTTTAATTCTAGTGGTACACTCTTACAGCAGTTGATTTACCAGGTGATACTCCAAAAAGGAAGGAAGGACTAGACACTACTGCTGTAATCAGCCAGAGAACTTACAGCCTTATGTAAGTTAGGTGCCTCATTTGTTATAGTTTATTTAAATACAAATCTGTCTGTGAAATCATTATTTTTGGTACACATTACAACTATTGACTGTGGAACCTTTCAACTTAATCAAGCATTATTTGATCTTTCAGCTCTTCTTAGAACCATGTCCAAAATTCAAGAAATCATTTCAATCAAAAGGAGAATGGAACAAATCTAAGCCCTCACAGTATTCCTCCTGAACCTCATTACTTCAGATACAGCATCAGTGCTCAGCCTCTCTGGCAAAGTAGCAAGAAATTACATGTTCTTCAGTGTCTTTTGTGCCTCCACAGAAGACAGCTCATTCTGATGCTGCAGCATCCCACCCAGAACCACCAATTTACATTGACATCTTTCTATATGTTTCCTCTGTTAAGACTGACTGGAAGCCACAATATATCCTATTGCTGGGTATGATGCATAGATAAACTGAGGCAAGTCAAAGTATAAAAATGGAAGTTTCTGTAGTTGCTTGTAACCTAAACTGCCTGCAATATACAGGGATATGTTGTTTCTGGGATCCTGCTGCACCCTCCTAACCAGGAGGTATGGTCCCACTCACACTATTTCAGTGCCTGTGGAAATAACAGCGAGTACAAATACCCCCACTAAAATCTAGTCTGCATTACAGCTTAAGAGTGGGAGAGAGATTGAAAACAAAGCTGCTGAAGATCCGTGGTTTGCAAACAAGCAGGCTGCTGGAAGAGGACAGCCTCTGCTAAGGAAGTTGTTTACTATTTAGAATGTAGAAAACAAAAGAATATATGATAAAAAATTCTTTCAGAAAAGATTTTGTTAGAATATTCAAACCCTGACACCATACATAATTTCTTCTATTAATTTGTAGCTAAACAACTATTGCTAAGAGAGCTAAGTTATATAAAGCTCTTAAAAGTAAAAAGTAGTTCTACTAGGGACTGCAAATGCTGAATCAGGAAATTTCTTGTGTAGAGATGATGACAACATAAGCATTTTCCACAGTGAAACTGAAGTGATCCAAACATGAAAGATAATTCCCTTTCTTATACTCTTCCAGTATTACAGAATCACAGAATGGTTTAGGTTGCAAGGAATCTCTGGAGGTCAAACTCTCTGCTCAGTTTGACTCACTTGGAGCAGATTGCTCAGCACTGTGTCCAGTCAGCTTTTGGTTGTTTCCAAGGATGGAGGATCTACAACCTCTCTGGTCAACCTTTGCCAGTACTTGGTCATCTTCACAATAAATAAACTTCTCCTTGTGTTCAGACAGAGCCCCCAGTGAATAGATTAATAATGACACGGCAATGCATTTCCGTAGATTGACTTGAAACATTTGGTTAAAAAAAAAGGATAAAAGACACTGGAAGTTAAATAATTTGCAAGTTACAAATCATTAAGGAATTTTCCCCAGGAGATCCAAGCATGATGGCCAGAGGAGATGATAATCTATGCTTATGTTTTTCACTAAAGCTTCCCTTGTATGTGTTCAACAATAGTGAAATCCAATTAACTATACATAATCCAAGGTTTACTTAAGGTTTAAATTAAACAGAATTAATATTTTCTTCAGTAACATTTATTTCTGTTGAAATTTCCAAGTCAAGCTCAGACTACCACTGTATATCCAGACATTGAATAGTAAGAGTTCATAACTAAAATAGCTTGCAAGGACTAGCCTGCCGCATGAGCAGCTAAAGACTGATCATGAGGAATGGCACTAAGTAAAATGCTGAAGAGCAAGGGCTGTCGACAGGCTTTTCTTACATGACAAATAGAACTGTGCAGAATGAATCACACACTGTCCCAGGATGGATCTTCCCTTCTCTTTAATATTTGTCATATAGGCACAGTTGCATTTAAGTTTCCTGCTAGTGTAATTTGAATGCTAAAAAAAATGCCTGCTTATTAAAGGAGCAATCTCTTTCAATGTCTTAACTCCACATATGCAACAGAACAAGGTTTGCTTATAAGTCACTATTTTCTTCTAATTCTGTAGGTAAGACACAATGGAGAAAATTGCTTTTACATTTAAAAAAAAATGTAGGTATATAGGTGAGGCTCTTGGAATATTATCTCAGTTTATTGTTTCCATTTTCAAAGGAAAAAAAAAGGATTGGTCTACTAATGTAGCTGTTACAGTCATGGCATATTTCTTTGACACAAAACAAAGCACTGCAAAATAATGACGTGTATGTCACGTATGCTCAGAAAAACTGTAAGGCGGAGAATGGTGAAGGTGAGATAAAGTGTAGTTACCCTGTGAACACTGAGAGCTAGCAGTCTTGCAGACTGAAATATTTAATCCACTGAGAGCAGATTTCCTCCATTAACTGCACCAAAGGCGGCTTCACTAATACTGGTAATGCGAATAAACACTATGAAATTTGTGTTACCTGCTAAAGGCTGAATATGTCTCCAAGAGAAATGCTACCCACTAAAATATTCACACTGGTAAAATGACATCAGCCTACACTTAATATCTCTATGTTTGTATTTCACAGGATAATTTACATATTTCAAGGACACCCATTCCATAGCCAATAACCCTGATTAGGAGAAATCAAGTTATTTGAAACTGTGCTACAAAAGAAATCCCAACCCATTAATTACATCAAAAATGACCTTGGTATTACAGATATATTCCCTATCCTCTGTGACATTCAGATAAAGTTGACTGCACTATACATCAAGCACTGTGATACTCTGAAGTGCAGAGTCATAAATCTGTACCTGTTTATGTATTTACTGACTCATATGCTACAAAACCCAAGTGCTTATTACTTCCAACACTGCTATGCATAAACAGACTCTGATGAGAATGCATTTATGGTGGACTGCATCTAGTCAGTGAGAAGTCACAAAGGAGAAATAAAAGATTGCCAGAAATCATCCTGGCTGCTCTACAGTACACAAAAATAATTTTCTTGTGGACAAAACAGCATTTTATGTAGACCATATAATCCCCTATAAATTATTTCACAGGAAAAAAGTAGTGCTTTATATGCAAGGTTTGAAAGTCATTCCACAGGAAAAGAAACCCACACCAAATTATGTTCCAACAATATAGTGATAAAGGTCGTTGGTAAATGTATATTAAAAGGCTATCAGTCCCCTCTGAATTCTTCAAAAACAGAGGCAAAAACAACTCAGGAAAAGAAAGACAAGAACAAAGCAGTGTTAGGATAGTTAAGACAACAGTAAAGGTAGAAGAAGACTATGACCTTATGCAGACTGGGCAGAAAGTATAAAGCTCTGAAAAAGCAATATATTCAACAGAAAAGCCACCTACAACAAATAACATAACATTTGAAAGTTGTGACACACACATCTATATGTATGAATTATTTCTTCATATTAACTTACAACAGGGGGTCAAGAGACAGAAAAAAATATAATTATTGCACTAGTCTCAAAATTCTGTCGTTTCTGACATAATTGGTTAATGAATATGAATGAAGATCATTGTGCTCCCTTTATGATTCTCCTTAGCATGCAAAGCAAAAGGAACTCTCTCAGCACAACTTTCTGTCTGAACACCTAAAACATGACAAGTAGAGAAATGTCACCACCACTACATGGATCAAGTACACAAGAGCTTTGAGTTCTACTGAAATTAGTGGAGATACTTTCTGCACAGCAGAACCCCATCAAGCATACAGCTATTGCACAGTTGTTGACATTAGACTTGTTATTAATTTGAGCAACTATGTAAAAGATTCTCATTCAGGCATAGTTTATAAATCTCAGAGCTATTAACTCACAGTAACTACAGGGATGTTGGCTTGTTTTCTTAAAGAAAACAGAGCAAAAATATGTCTAAATTTCGTCAGTTTCATGTTGGAAAGAAGACTGTGGGAACCAGTAGAGTTCCATGTTGGAATTAAGGAAACATCTAAGATTGGAAAGAGATAGCTGGTCTTCCAGAATACACTTCTCTTTGTTTCAGCATTGCAGCACATAATTTCTTCAAAAGAATAATTTAAACTTCACTGTAAACTACACAGGTTTTGTGTTCCTCATTATTTTAAAAGCCTAATCAAAGTAAGGACACAGTGAAGTAAATGAATGAAATAAAATCATGACCAATTTAAAAATGTGTAGAATTTAAAAGTATCAACATATATATTTAAAAAATGAACATTTGCAGCAGATTTGGACCCATATCTAGTTCTCCATAGGCATGTATAAGTGCACATATGTTTGTATATACATATGTATTTCTATACACACATACACACACATATAAATGTATACACATACACAAATATGTATAGAGGTAATATGAAGGCATGCTTTTCTGCTATCCCAAACACCCTGAATGCAGGTAGCAACCTGGTTGGTATCCGATATTTCATTTCCCAAAGGTAACGCAGGTACTTATTTTTTGACTATGCTCTGCTACCATCCATCTTCAGAAAAAAACAAAGCTTCTGTTACCTAAGTCTGTACCTTTACTTAGTCAGGTATGAATATTTTAGGTTTGTGTTCTACTTCTGTCATTTGCCTGAAGCTCACCTGTCTGTTCTGTTTCTACATGCTTGTTGTTCCTCTGTTTCCCTTTCTCTACAATTGTGAGCATTCTTTTATCTGCTCCCTCACAAGTTCTGCTCTTCCACATATGTTGTTGGGTAAATGTAAGTAACAGTGCAGTTCTTATAGCTATTCACATTTAATTTTTTATTGTTTCCAGTCAATAACAGCTAACATATTTTCCCACTTTCTGTCTTCAAAAGCAGTAAATGGTCTCCCTCTTTTTTCTTCTTGCCCTTCCTTTTTTAGAGCCTAAAATGCAAATCCCCCTTCTGTCTTATTTGGACTTGTGAGCTGTTACTGCTTATATTTTTAAGGCTTTTGCCTTGACACTTCTAACTGATAGCAGTAAACAAAATCAATAGATATTTCTCATGCCTTCACCAATAATGCTTTTGTCTATATATATATATAATACAGAATCCCTATAAACCAGTGTCTAAACTTTAAGCTACAACCAAGCTGAGCATGATCAAAGTCACTTCTAAAGGAAGATGACTTGCTAATTCCTCAATGCCAAAGATCTGACACTTGCAGTTCAGAAATTACTAGACTAATAAATAAAGGCCATCTGCATATGCATAATCTTCAAGGTTTTGATAGTGGGTTAATAATAATAATAATAATAATAATAATAATAATAATAATAATAGTAGTAGTAGTAGTAGTATACCACCCAAGAAATTGCTCCAGCACTGCACGTTGTCTTTTAAGCCCTTGCAGCAGTCATATGGCAAATAGAGATAACTCTTCTTCCACTAGTTTGTCTGAGGATTCTTTTACTGACTAGCCTTGTTCTCTGGGTGAATACTAAATAGAACACTGAGAACATCTTTGTAAGCAGAGAGATTCAAAGCCTAACTTAACACTAGAGTTTTACTGATTTTATTAAGTTCTGGCACAAAATTATATTTGTAGCAATCTATTAGAATTACAGAATTCATATAATTGAATCTTGAAAAAGACCCCTAAGACTGAGTCCAATTATTAACTCAAGACTACCAAGCCAGTCTTACAGCTTACTGCTTTTCTGCATTATATAAAATGACACAAAAAATAAAAACAACCAAACCATGTTCCTTTCTTCTTGTTGTACTTATAAGATATAACCTTAGCAATTGTCAGGTAATTTTGTTCCTTGTCTTACAGTAAATCATATCCTGTTCTTGCTGCTGAGTTGCCTGATCCCTGCAGTGTGGATGATTATTCTTTTTTTGCTATTACTATGTACAATGTAGAGAAACATTGAGAGAAATCTTAGGAAATGCAAGCTCTTTTTCAACCAAGTTTATGGCATTTGTTAGTGTGGCTGAAAACAGACAGAAATGGGATTTAGCCAATGTTGAACAGACTGATGTAGGAAATCTCTGAGATGCCAGCCATAACAAAAATTCCAATTTACAAACACACAAGAGGAGATCAAATGAGACTCTGGGCCACTTCAAAAAATGTGATTATTACACACTATTGGAAGAACAATTCATGCACTGGACAATAACTTCACTCTTTCTTTACAGCAGAAACAAGGTAGCATCACGTTGGCACAAACAGTCCTGAAAAGATAATGCAGCAGTAAATTTGGGTTATTGCCACAAAATTTTCATTAGTCAGCAGAAGAAAAGAAGTGAAACTAATTTCAGGTGTTCTTTTCATAACTAGAAACACAACCTTTTCCTAAGACATGAAAACCCTCTCTTATGCATGTGTTTTTTCCAATTAGTTGTGAACTTAGCAAAAAAAATACATCCCTAATATTATCTAACATATATTTTTGAAATTAAGACTAACATGAGACAAGGGATATGATGATTTTCAAGCATCTCTGAAAATGTCTAAGAAAATTTCTCTTGGTACACTATTGTAAATACTGGCATTTCAATTATCATGTTAAAATTTGCATGTGCATTCAAAAAAATTCACTTAAAGGGGGCTGTTTACTTTGAATACATTTAAATATCTAGAATAGAACTCTAGTGAGAAGTTTTCCTCTCTTTATTCCCCCAAAGTAGCCCTGATGCAAGTGTTGTGAGTCAAAACACTAGCTAGAACATACTACTACTAGTGTAACACATCCAAACAGCTGAAGTGGTAGATTAGATAAAGCTCAGCTTCTAAGCCGTATCATGCTTAAAGTGAGGTGGTTAAAGAACCAGGTGGAGAATGAGAGATTCCTTTTATCATAGAAGAAAATAATGGAATAGTTTGGGCTGAAAGGAAGCTTTAAAAACCTTCTAATCCAACTCTTCTACTGTGATCAGGGACATCTGCAACTAGAACAGGGTTGAATGGTTCCAGGGATGGGGCATCTACCACCTTTCTGGACAACCTGTTCCAGTGTTTCACCACCCTCATCATAGCTTTTATTTTTCCTTACATTTAGTCTGAATCTACTCTCTTATAATTTAAAACAATTAATCCTTGCTCTATCACAACCAGCTCTGCTAAGAAGTTCATCTCCATTTTTCTTACAAGCCCCCTTTAGGTACTGAAATGCTTCAATAAGGTCTGCCCGAAGTTTTCTCAAGGATGAACAAACCCAGCCCTCAGCCTGTTGTCACAGGAGAGGTGCTTCTTCCCCTGTGATTGTTTTGGTGGCTCTCCTCTGCACCCATCCCAACAGGTCCATATCTCCCTCTTGCTGGGGGCCACAGAGCTGGATGCAGTCATCCAGGTGGGGTCTCATGAGAGCAGAGTAGAGAGGAATAATCTCTCCTCTTGACCTGCTAGTCATTTCATTTTATATGGCCCAGGACACTGTTGGCTCTCCGGGCTGCGAGTGCACATGGCCAACGCATGTTCAGCTTCTCACCATCAACCACCCACTGCCAGCCCATGTCTGCAGGGCTGCTCTCCATCTGTTCATCCCCAGCCTGAATCAGTAGTGCACTTTGCCCTGATGCAGGTATAGCTCCGTGTACTTGACCTTCTTGAACCTGATGAGATATCCATGGGCCCAGGCTTGTCCAGCATCCTCTGGATGGCAGCCTGTTCTTCTGGTGTCTCATATTCCCCACTCAGCTTGGGGTCACTCAGCTCAGTTTTCTTCAGGCAAATAATTGTGACAGCTATTTTTTGTCATTGTATACAATGGTAAACATGGTATACAAATGTCTTCCATATAATTTTTACACTTTACTAACCTTTCATCAAAGTTTCATGGTCTAATTTAAGTGTTCAGAGACACTCTAGGCTCCTCTCCGGTTTGAATTCCCCTTACCCCTCCAGTTTATAATTGGCTCTTTCTTTCCCCCCCCTCTGTTAGATATTTTCTCCTGAAGTTTTCATCAGATCTTCAAGGTCACTATGGCAGATTACCTAATCTACATCTTCTTTAAACTAAATATTTTATTATAATCCTTTCTAATCACAGCAAAAGTCAAAGAAAGAGAGCTGAAAATTGAGTAGATTGAAACTGCAATCCCTTGAACTAAATTCTCAACATCTTCAATGGAAAGAAGAAATACTCTGTCATTTCTACACCTGCTTTCATCTGCTCTCTGGGGTTCTTCCTGCTGTGAACACCCTAAAGGCTATTTCTCCTCTGAGTACATAGATCTCTTTTTAAGCTGCCATCTTATGCACTTAACATTCTGTGCACTTGAGTGCACTTACCATTTGCTTTTTGCTGCAGCTATAAATAATGTTAAGAGAATATCACTGTCAAGATGCCTTATCCACACATATGCAATGGGATCAGCAGGTTTTACAAAACAGTTCTCAACATAACATTTGGAGTTTTCACTCTGCTTTCATTTGAAAAAGCAAGTGCAGCTACAAATGTTTTTCTTTAGACAAAGTGGTATTCAATTATTCAAATTACTTTAGGCTATGATAGTTGTACTAACCATTGTTCATTTTATTAATGTTGAACATTGTTAACATCTTAAAAGCAATATTTTAATTCACTGGCTAGACAAAGATTTGTGAGTAAATATAATAAAGCAAACAAGGAGATATGGCTAATTTATTGGACAAATAATATACACAGTTTGTTAAATTGCTTAAGTCTTACTTGAAGTAAAATAATTCTGTTGTAGTCCAGACCACACATTGTACAATGCAATCAGATGCTAGTGATTAACAACAAAAAAAAAAGTCATTGACAAAACCCTTGTAAAACAAATTTTCTGTAAGAGAGAGGAGGATATAATTAGTTCTTGTAAGCAGAAGAAGGGAAGAAATTCGAAAATTAAGTCAGAGGCTCTGTATCCTGCCTAAAATGGAATTTCTATGTATCTGAAGTCACATCCCTCCTACCTTTCAAGATGCCATGCACTTTTCTGCAAAATTCAAACAATAAGCATGTTTTTAGTATTGAAGTTCAATAAAGGTTATGGCCAGCCCTATCTTAAAGCAAATAATGCATTCCTTAAGGTAGTCTAACTTACCTAGGTTTTAAATTTTACCATATTTACTCAGATGGTAGCATCTAATGCCCAGACACCTGCCTTCTGAAGTCTACCAATCTCTCCTGAGTCTTTTTAACAGACCCCAAAAAAATAACAGATTTAAGCAAATGTTCTTCTCAGTGTAATATTTGCAGCTCTATCTGTAATTCAAAATAAAACCAGTCTGTGATTTGAATGGGTTTTCAAAAAATGCCTCCTACAGATTACCATAATTTATACAATACAGTAATCTCCTGGCAGGAACCAAACTATTTTTGACTGCCAGTACTATGACTTGAGTTTTTTTGAAAGAACATAAGACTTAAGTAGCAATAAGATTCCCATTTTCCCCAAAGATTACATTCTCACCAGCATAAAGAAGAGAGAAGGCATATAGTATATATACTATATATGATAGTATATAAGGAAGTAGATGACACTGTCTCCCCTTCCCAAAGGGATAAATAAGCATCATATCTTTTTTTCCAGACTTTAACCCATCAAACAGAGGTTTACAGCCTTCAATATCTAATCTTCTGAATAACAAAAATAAATATATTTAAGAATATATTTAAAAATTGCCACAACTCAAGTTGAAAAAGTTCTAAAATACAGAACAGCTGATTAGCAAAAATCAAGTTGTAGAGAAATATTTCTTTCTATTATATGTGTGCTAATATTAAAAATACTTTAATAATGTTTTCAGTAATGCAGCTATTCGAACAGTATTTCTTTGATCAGAGTAGTAACCTGACATTAAATTTCAGTTCATCATCCTAGCTGTACTTATCATGTAGTTACAAGTGTAAGGACACTAGCCTACTCATAGAAATAGAAACAAAAAAAAAAAAAACAAAACCCAAAACCAGAAAAAAACAGGGAAAAAACCCTAAAAGCAATATTCTGTACTCATTCAAAGTAGTCACTTTCCATCATTTTTCTTGTACTGAAGATGTTTCAGACCACCTATTGATTATTTCACTTGACCAGGATCCTAAGTAGATTTAATACCTGTGTTTATTTCTAATCATACAATCATGTGTAGCTGGTAAGAAAATATGATTCAAGGTCAAGTATCTATAACAGTTTACCCTGGGCTTATTTGCTGATTTTATCAACAGACACAGTGGTATTGTGAAATAAATGACAAGTCTGTCCCATAAGAAGCAATAGAGGAACAGACTAAAACGAAGCAAACCAGTGGTGACATTCTGCAGTTGTATCTATGTGAACAAATTCCTCTGCAGTAATGTAATAACACAGATAAGCTTTACAAAATCTGATAATAAAACAGTTTTTCAACAGAAAAAAAAAAATCTGGGGAACAAATACATCTCACTTTCAGCTATTATCACTATGATAATTTGGGCATAAACAGCTGTGTTAATCTTATGCAATAATTTGTCTTCCATTCAATGATAATACATTTGCTTCTTTTTAGATTAATTTAAAATTTTCATGTACAGTTTTAAAAAGAAAATTTAAAAATTGTTGTTAATCCCATATGAAAAATAAAATGTTTCATTTGTCTTCACAGAAGGCTTCTCATGCAGATTTTTATGCAGAAAAATGTTGTAGTGTCTCCAAGTTAGAGTTCTTTAGGAAATGACTAATAGCAGCATATCCTCCCAATCTCTGGCAGAAGAGTTGCATATACATGAAATTTTAGCCTGGGAAGCCTGCCCTCAGTAAACATATTTAATGTGTGGACATGGTCTTCTGTATGCTTTCACTCCTAGCCATCTGCTATGTGGGCACTGTTCCCATTCACAAGTGGATTGGAAATCTTCCTTAGAGCATTCAATGGCAAGAAATAAGAACAATAAGCCAAGGTTTCCCCCTTCTACTAGAATCACTTTCTTTGATGCTTATAAACATCTGACATAAATGCCCTCGCATACTGAGAAAGTATGCTTCAGAAAACAGTATCTGAAAAGTAGAGAAACATGTAATGAGAACCAAAAGTCCTACTGTCAGTAAGCTTTGTTACAATGGCACTGTAGAGAATAACTGCTTTTGGTGAGAAAATATATAAATAAGAAAGTATCAATATGATAGGACACCCTCTACAAGTAAAATCCTATGGCAGAAAATAACATTAGAAAATAAAGTTTATCTAGAGATAAGGGACATTCTTCAGAGAACACATATGAGTATCAATGTTCCCATAAATGAATTTGCTATTCTGAATTCCTTGATATCTGTGTAATTAGATATCTGTGTAATTAGATCAGCAAACACATTCCCAAACACCTTAGAATGCAGGTGCCTAAAATAGGCTGAGTAAACTAAAACAATGGAAAACAAAATGAGCAGGAATCTGCTTATGAAATTTTTGATTACTTTGTTCACAAACAAATAGGTCTGAATTCACCAGTGAAGGTACATTGAGGGAAGCCGAAGTTTCAGTGAGTATATGGTGAAAAAGAAGCTTATGGGGGAGCAATGTACTTTTCTTCCTTACATACAAAGTTCCTGTTTACAGCACTATGGACTGTTTGATTCTGTAAGAGTATGATGATGACAAATCTTCTGAACTATTTCCACTGCTTCTTGTCTTGACATCTGGTCAAAACAGTCAACGAACTGAATTAGTGTAACTGTGATTAACTTGAGGGGGAAAAATGGAGTCTTCTCTTTTTGAAAAGAATACAAAAGAGATTAAATTACCTCTTGATAATAAAGGTGTACACAACTGAGGCAAAAATTAAATTATGAGGGCACAGTGATGGCTAGGAAAAACCATGAATAAACCTACTAAAATGGTGTGGGGGGAATTTTTTCTCCAACCATTATCTGCTGACACACTATTTGCACTGCATAAAAATATATACTGCCTTCAACACTGTTCCTAATTTATTGCATTTTATATTCAAAAGCCAAGCAACTTAATTCTCAGCATTGAAAAGGAAGGCATTCCTAATGTTAATACTGTAGCAGATTATTTAAATATATTTCTGCTTCTGGGAGTCAAAACAGGGGCTCATTGGTGCTGGGAAGGTCTGTATTCCCAAATTAATTTACCCCACACAGCATCTTATGTAAAGAACTGCATTGATGCAAATGGAAAACAAAAGGCTATCCTTCCTTCCTTCCTTCCTTCCTTCCTTCCTTCCTTCCTTCCTTCCTTCCTTCCTTCCTTCCTTCCTTCCTTCCTCCC
>VZTX01009501.1:100939-136782 GCA_013400915.1 Pardalotus punctatus
TCTTTCACCCTACCCCCTTAGAATCCTCTGGTTTAGGTTTATAGTATAAGAGACTAGCTTATACCAATTTCCATGTTGTCTGTATAATGTAATAAGAAAGCTTCGAAAGGATTTGTGGAACCTCTGACTTTCGTCGTTGCTTTTTGACTACGGGCATCTACAAACCTTGGTTTCTTCCTTCCCCTTCATGGTGGGGTGCCACACTACCTACTGCTCGGGGTCAGCATATTACCATAGAGAATCTCTTAAAGCACACTACTAAAAACACAGGAAAAAAAGCAATTCTAACGTGCATTTGGGAGAAACTAAGTATAGAAGGTTAATGAAAATATACTACGTTTGAAATTAGGTCACAGCCTTAAAGCTGAATGTTGCTTTCAAAAGGCAATTTCTGTAGAGGACCAGGACTCTGAAGAAAAGCATGTATCCAGTGAGTTATCCAAGAGAAATCTGTTTAGGAAATATTCATACACACTGGCTTGTGCAAGCAGCCTGGACTGATTTTCTCTCTTAGTAAATATCATCCCACTTAAAAATTATCTTGAAGGAAGTATACATCTCTAAATAAAAGCATAGCAACTTGATGAAATAATTCTGGTACTTCTGTCCATTTGTTCTTTGTCTGATAACTTTTCAAGAACCAGAGCTTTTCTTATTCTAAATCAGAAAATCAATATCACCAGGCACATATTGCAATTACTGAACACAAAGAAAAGTCATATTATTTCTTCAAATCTGCATCCAGTATTTAAACATTGGATGGTGCCAATTTACCTTTTGGAAGCATAACATCTTTAATATACATATGTGTATGACTAAGGATTAATTATTTTCTTTTCACAATGTTTAGACAAGGCTAAGCACTTATCACAGTGAGCTGTAACAATCTCACAATATTTTCAGCAATTATCATAACTAGACACAACTCAGGAGTCCACCAAGGGATACTTAATTGTTTTAAAATAATGATCTAATCATAAAGGCTGCACATAATTAATAACAAACAAAATCTGCAAATAGTCAGCTGTCTCCCATTAATCACTACTGTGCAACTCATCTGTATCATCTAGTTATGTAAAAATGTTAAAATGGTGTGAGGAGCCTGAGAAAGTAACAGAATTTTACAATGACTTCTTGTATTAACTACTACTTTAGAAGCAATAAACATTGAAAAAAAATATCCATTATGATATGATGGTGGTAATGGACAGTCCCGATGGAACAGTTGTCTGTTAAAATTAGAGTAAGTTGGCTCAGTTCCATTCTTCTTGCTGGTAGGACTCTTCCTGATTGTCCAAAAGACCCAGCCAGGACCAGCAGCTGTACCTTGTGCCAGGAGGGAAATCAGTGGCCCTTCTTTGCCTGAAATTCTCTTAAACTGTGCTTGGAACACAAAGACTCACAGGGCCAGAGAAAGCACGAAAGAGCAAGGATGTAATGAATATTATGACTACTTATACTTGGGGTAATAAATTGAATTTCATCTTTCAGTGTTTTTTGCTTTTTTTAATCATTCTCATGTCATTAGAGAAAGTGAGATCAAAAGGGACAGATACTCCTTAGAAACTTAAAAAAACTACAATAGCAGACCTTTCTTACCTACTTTGCTCCTCTATTTTTCTATCTGCTTTAATTCTTCTCTTGATTATACATTCTAATGGAAGCATTCAATTTTTAACCTCACATAAAAACTAACCAAAAAAAAAACCCCCTCAAAAATCTCTAGAATCTGCTTGCTGCCTTCTAAATGAAAATATAATAGAGTTATCACCCTTTTAATACGCACACAGATTCCTGCTAATCCGTTTCTAACAATTGTTTTAAAATAGAGTATTCTTCACGTTCCTGTAGGAATACATATTTCAGACAGATTTTTTTTGTCAGTAAAGACAGAAGGAATGTTTTAAATACTCAAAAGTAAGCTTCTTCTGAAATGCATCATTCTCCCACTCCCAACACACATTACAAATCAATATTCATTCTGTGTATTTTTCCCAGCACATCCTCTGCACAGTGTTCAAACAGTTTTTAATGAATCCTGCACTCTATACTTCTTAACTGTGGCTTTCTTTGTATATCCAGAAAGGGACACAAGACTGAAAATTACAGCACACAGAAATATAAGGTGTGTTAGGATGAGATAAGTTACTTTCAGAAAAGTAATTTCAATTATTATAAACAATCTGTGCCAGTGTCGCTCTGTAGGCTTCAAAGAGCACTTGTAAGAGCAAAGACAATGTTTTACTCACTGTCAGCAACTGTAGTTATGTAGGAATTAGCTGATATGAACCACCACAGAGATGAAAATAGCATTTATACTGGGCGTGAAAAAGAAAATGAGATGCTCTGTTACCTAAATTAGTTGAATTAAATTTTCATTGGCCTCACTGAATATTAATCACCTGCACAGTTTGCCTTCATATTACACCCAAAATTCTTCTCTAGTTCTCATACATATGTACCTCAAATCCCTGTCCTTCTACATCTATTTATAACCATATATCACAGAATGACAGAATATGCTGAGTTGGAAGGAACCCCCAAGGATCATCCAGTCCACCTCCTGGCCCTGCACGGCACCAGCCCCAAGTGTCACACCATGTGCCTGACTACATTGTCCAAACTCTTGAACTCTGTCAGGCTTGGAGCTGCAACCATTTCCCTGGGGAGCTCTTCCAGTGCCCCACTACCCTCCAGTGCCCCCACTACCATTCTTAATATCCAACCGAAACCTCCCTTGACCCATCAGGCTGCTTCCTTGGGTTCTGCCACTGGACACAACAGTGAAGACTTCCTTGCACAAGGAAGTTGTAGACTGCAACATCTGAGGTCTCCCCTCAGTATCCTCCAGGATGAACAGACCAAGTGACCTCAGATGCTCCTCATATGGCTCCCCCTCAAGGCCCTTCACCATCGCCCTTCATTGGGTGTTCTCTAGTAGTTTAATATCTTTCTTATATTGTTGTGCCCAAAACTGCACATAATATTCAAGGTGCGGCTGCACCAGTGCAGAGCAGAGTTTAAGCCTAAACACGATAAATTCTAAAGGAGGAAGGAATGATATTGTCAAAGGCTGGAGAACACTATAATTTTCTCTATTGCAATTTACCATTTTACCATTCCTTGCACATTAGACTTTTACAGAAAATGTTAAACTCTAAGCATGGAAGTGTTTTCCTAAATACAAAGCTTTTCTTTTTTTCTGTTAAATTTGAAAAAGCTAACACTGAACAAGCCAATCCTTAATTCAAACAGCACATCCTTAGTGGTGAAAAAAAGTTCGCAATATCTGAAGAATGCACCTTATGGTGGGGAAATTCAATGATACTTACTTTTTTTTTAGTTATTAACCAATAGTTGTTAGGAGCTAAAGAGCAGAGTTTCCTCTCTCAAACATTGTTAAGGCCACAGAAGGGAGGAATTTATGACAGGAAAGTAATACTTCCAGGTCTGGCAGATGCCTGGCAGGGATTTGGTTAGCGCATCCTGGTTAAGGCATCCAAACAAAATTTCCTCACTGTGGCAGACAGTGGAAAGAAGTAACTGCTCCTATCTTTGAGTGCATATCACTGGTCAAAGATGCACCCAAGTTATGGGACACATATCTGTTTCTGTGACCATCAATGACCACGACAGCCTCCCAAACACGCCTCTGTGGATACCTGGAATTTGGATGCTGTAAAGGTGGTACTGTTGTCCAGGCGCTTGGAAGATAAATTCAATGATCTCAGACCTAGGGAGAGGTTTACAAATCTTGGAAAGAAGGATGTGTCACTGATAATGGATACAGACAATGCACAATTTAGGGGGCCTCAAGGATATTTGGCAGAAGTCCCAAGACAAGAAAGAAACAAAACCAGCTCAGCAACTGTGCTGAAATCATCTCCAACTGGCTGAAAGGTTATTCCAGCAAGGGAATATTGCTACCACTGATTCACGGCCCACTGACCCAAGATACCCACTGCCTCGAAAGAAGAGAAAGAGTGAGCATGAGGACTAATTAGCATAAGAAACAAGGGAATCATTTAACCAATAGAAGATAAAATACTTATTAGTAGGGAACCTATGTAACTTGTAGACAACAAGCATTTCTTGCTTTGTTTGCTAAAATTTATAAATAGTGAAAAGATTTGACAGTTGGTGGTAGACTCTGTGGACCCAGCACCCCTTTCTGCACAGAAACTACCAGCAGAAGAATGAACCCAGTCCCCTGCCTCACCACTGAGGGCACCAAAGTAAAGAAGGACATCTCTCACCTCTCACCTCTCTCTCCTCACCTCTCTCTTCCCCACCTCTGCCCTCTCTCTCTCTCCCCCCCCTGCCCTTCCTGCTCTTCTGCCTCTCCCTCCACTTTCCCCTTTTCTATTTCTCTCTCTCTACCTCATATTTATTATTAAATAAAATCCATGTTGTTGACTTTGGCATATGGTCTCGTTTGCACCTTAATTTGAGCAGACATCTATTGCCAATCGGATCTTAACATTAGTGAAAAGAGAAATTCACTCTGTAATTTTTTGTATCTATGGGTTTGTAAATGATAAAATTTTACATCTTAGTCGGCTCCTTTATAAATGCATATAGGCCAAAATCCAAAGCTGTACTCAATTATTTCTCAATATGATTCTTAAGAAAGTGGTAAAGTTAAATGGATGCCAAGAATTAGAGTTGCTATACTTCTGTAGAGGAGATGATATCCAAAAATAGAGCATGGGATCCAAATGCTGATCAGAAACTATGTTCTGTTAAGACATCTTATTTTTTAATCAACTCAAATAGAGGTTAGTGGTATATTTCTTCAATGCTTAAATACATTTCTACTAGCTACTTTTCATATACTTTGTAAAATCAACTGATGAGTTCTGGATTGCACCTGGATCTTGAAGTTCATCATCAGAAAGAAGCAAATTAGAAAATCTCTGCCTGCTTTTTTTTTAAAGCTAACTGGTTGTGCAGCCTGGATAGGAGTTTATTGTCTTCTATCACTGTTACGTGTATTGCTCAATTACGTCTTCACCATGTTTCTGTGAAACTACTACCTTTTTAAAGATTCATATTTATTTCTAGACATATGATCCACCACCTCATTTATTTTCATATACAACAAGGTACCAGTCCCTAATCTAGCACCCCATGACACTCCTGTGACAAACAGAATTGAAAACACCACTTACAAGAGCTTCCATGTATTCACAATTCACCCACTGCATCTTGCTTTTGAGACTGTTTTCATTTCTTCAGGATGAAACAGAGTAGCTGGGCTAAACACCAGTTCATGCCAACACATCTCAGAGAATCTCAAACTATCCTGAATCAATACCATAAAGCCAAGATAGCTGTCTCCAGACCAACTCATCCTTCCTGACCAGCGCAGGTCCTTCAAACAGAGATGATACAACATTTCTTACAACTATAAAAATTACTCTTATGTTACTAGAAATCTACAAGACAGAAAGACATCTTCAAATCATTCATGGCCCTTTTGCTTTCAAACTAAAATGAGTGAATGGTGGCCAACAGCTACTTTCCCCTTAAGTTCAGGAACTTCAAAGTCTGCTGTAGTGCAGCTGGTGTTTTATTTTCTCATATTTTAGTATAATCCTTTACCTAAATTCAGAAATATTTTTATTAAAATAGCAAATATTTTTGAGAGATGGCTTATTTATTTCTTTCTTAAAAGCACTATGACAGGTATTTACTGAGCATGTACAACCTGTTTTCAGTTCACTGAATATCAGATTTGTAGAACTCTGTCCTAAAAATAATAACATCAATAGAAATGTTAGCACCAACTCAGATGGAAGTAGTTTTCTCTTTTTGCAACTAGTAATTCAAAGTCACAAACCCAAATTTTCTTTTTTTCATCTAAGTAAAAAGAATAGAGAATATGGAGCTAGGACAAAATAGTATCAAGGAGAGGCTGAAAACTTACATTAAGTGTTCAGGGACTCATACAGAGAAAGAAATTTATAGATGAAAATGAAATTGCTAAGACAATATGGAAGCTTACACTGATTACTTATTATACGCTTCATTACTTAATTAATCTACTACTTGCTAAACATACTTTCAGAATACATAGCTTGCCATAATAAAAGTGATCAGCATCTGTTTTGCTCAGTAAAAAAGTGTGTGAAAGGAAGTCAGCTTAATCTTATCACAGCAAAGCTTGTCTCCTGCTGACATAAAAGGGAACTACACAGCTAAAGCTCTTCAAAGGCTTTGAAGACGTACAGCATTGTAATAGTAGTCAAAGAGATCATGAATTTGTGTGTGTCATCTGATGAGTCCCTTATAACTGAATGCCTTTATTCCACCTCTCTGTTACACTTTAACCTACTCAGTGAGATCATGCCAGTGTCACACCACTCAAGCAGCAACATCTTTAGCTATGACTCACTGACATCAATCACTCTTGCTCTTGCAGCACACCAGAAAAAAAAAAAAAAAAAAAAGGCTTTGTTCCCTAAAAAAGCTTTTTCACTTTTATGTTAATGGGATAAAAGAAAATACAGAAGCAAACCAAAATTGTTAAAAGAGTGTAAAAAAAACTTCATGACATTCAACGACATAGAAAAAGACACCTGTGGCATTCCTCTCCTTAAAATATTCTTTGCTAACTTAGCCATACATAACTGATGCAATGAACACTGCAGTTGCTTAGACACAGTATGAACAAAATGATGATATATAATATGAAAACCTTAATATGATCTATATTAACTTTCTCACTCTATGAGCAGGTGTGTGACTGAACATGTTCCCTTTTTGTATGTTTCAAGATAGGGCACATATAAGCATTTTGCATAACCTTTTGAATGACACAGATGTGCACGCCAAAGTAATAATTTCTGTACTTGTAAATTTAATTAACTTCTTGCAAAACAAGAACAAATATTTAACTTATAAATCTATGCATTCAGACTGCATTTAGAGCCTTAGAGGTATATAAAATCCCAAGTATCCCAAATTAATCCAGAGCTAGAGTTGCTGTACAAATTTGCTAGACAGATCATCTCATTAAAAAATTAGATTTTATTTCTGTGATTTCTAATACTTGAATCCTGTTTCGCTTTTCACTTAGTATAAGCCCAATTTTGCTTCCCAGCTTTAGGTTAGATATTGCCTTCTTCTGTGAGTGCTACCTGAATCAAACATTTGAGTTTCACCACCCTTCCTGACAATTCAATCAGTTCAATCAGCATCTATTTTTATTAGGCTAAATTCATAAAACAGCATTAACATGAGGATATAATTCTCACTCTTTCATTTTATGAGTTTAATGGTAATGAATGACACAACCAGTTTGAGCTATCAAATTCTAAAATAAATAATCTTGGTACTTTCTCCTTACAGAGGAATACATCTTTATTTTTGATACTGCCAAGTGGTGAAATAAGGTTATATTATTGAACTGAATAATAGCAACTTATTTCCATCACTAAAATTGCATTTTGTATTTCACCAAAGAGCAAATAAATAAATAAGCATTGCTAGTTTTCATAGACTGTGATTGCTTAAGAACAGAAGAATATTTTGTAAATAGATCCAAATATATATTTTTGATACAATTTCAAATATTGCCACTCAGACTGATGCAATTTTTTAACGGAAAATTAAAACAACATTTATGTATTCTGTGAGAAAAATAACAATTGTAATCACTACATTTTGATGAGAAATGACCTTCAATTCTCATTTTCCTATTTCAAATGCTTTCCCATTGACCCAATTTTCTTCTTTAGGTTTAGAAACAAAGCCAAAGAAACCAATAAACGTATGAAAAAATTATTATGCCAGACAACAGGTATAAGAAGATGACAAGAGAATCTGCTTTAAATGAGTGGCTTACTGTTTGTCTAAAAAAATTCAAAATATTCAATATGATATTGGTAGGAAGAACAAAGTATGTGAAATAGGAACAAAAATGAGACAATCTGAAAATCAGTCAGGTGAATGATAATAATAAAACCTAGATGTTTGGGTACCGTGTAACTGGATTTACGTGCTTTAGTAATTGTTTGCTGGACATCATTCTTGACCACCTTTACCACTCTAATGGAGCAACATATTTAGATTATCAGATCAATTCTTAGTCCTGCTTCATAGTTTGGGAGCAATACAGGTCACTGAACAGCATTCTGACAGACACTGAAAGGGAATACTAAGTAAATGTTTCTTTTGGGTTTTTTTCCTAAAACACTTATTAACTTATAAATACTGACTTAAATGGTTATAGACTTTAAAGGAGCACCAGACATTAGAGAAAAATGTTTTTATAGAACAGAAAGCCAAAATAATGATGAAATAATTTTTTTGGTTTTTAACTAATACAACACAAAACCTTCACTGGAGGTGAATGAAAACTATAAAAAAACACAAGAAGATACTTACTTGATGACTAACCAAGAGCTTAGAAATTTGTTTTCCACCAAACAGTCTCTCAAGCCTCCACTGAAGACACCATAAGCCTGACAATTCAGCAGATTTCACTGAAACAGAACAAAGATTTGAACAAGATCAGAAAAAATGTTCTTTGCATGATACTTAAGCAAACAGGACACAGCATAGACATTGGGCTGTCCCTTGCAGTAGAACATGAGGATGTTCTACTGGCAAATCTGTAGAGTCTCTACTATGGTAATGTACAGATTTTTATTTTTAAGAAGCTGTTCAAAATTAGAACTCTAACTGAAACAATTAAATGTACAGCAATGATATTTCCAAGGTTTGTAAGTAGCTTGGGAGTAATACATAAATTCATATCTCATGCCAAATATAGGAAAGTGAGCTAATTTGAAAACCTTTTGAATAAAATCAAATTAATTACTACCATGGAGAAATAAAGAAGCATAGATTCTGAAACCGTTCAGAAACCACTAAAAATATTCAAACAACAAAAATAGTTTAGTCCTATTTTTGTACAAATTTAGAACTAAATCTGTTTTAGAGAATATTTTTCTTCCTCTGTATACATTACTTAACAGCCCTTCCCAAATATGCACTGAATCAATATAATCTCATTAAACACTTTTCTTAGTTATTGTCACCTGACTAATCTCATAGTATATGATACTAATAAAAATGAATAAATCAACTAAGAAAAAGCTCAATAAAGATTTTTTAAATAGCCAAGAAATTATTTTTGCATTATTCCTTTAAGCACCCTATCAGAAAATCCAATGATAGGTATGTAAATTATTAGTTAATGTGAATTCATAAACAGAATCTAGGTATATAATATAAAAACTGTAATAAACTTATTCATTTAATACTTTTTTTACTTGATAATCCTTAGTGTTTATAGATCTATGACACTGAAAGAGTCTGCCCTATATGGAAGAAAAGTTTGTTTAAAAAAGAAAAAGTGAGACAGAGAATTATTCACTGTACTGTAAATTCTATCAGTGAAATATGTGAACTTCCTTTACTGAGAAGCTTGGTTCACTTTCTTAAAATGCATTGGTTGCTTTTAAAATACTCATGAATCATTCATGATAAGAAAAAGGAAAACCACAGGCAAGCTTAGTCCTTGGTTCCACATGCAGGTGTTTTGTTTTGCCCCACAACAAGATAACATTTCTCAAGTCAAGAAACCTTGCTACTGACAAACAAGTTCTCAAATACACCCTAAAGTCCTTGAACAAGTGTTTGGGCCAAGGTATTACCAGAAATTGCAGAAATGGCTCCTCAACGATATAATTTTTATGGCCCCTCATTTGCCTCCTTATAATATAACTGGCAAGTATCAGAGATCTTTAGTCACCACAGAGAAACTATGAATAATAACCAGCCGTACCTACATTGCACAGTGTAAGCCACTTACAAATAAAGTGTTAACTGTCCCAGAACAAGGTTGTTGATCCTTGGTTAAAACTGATATGCGTCATCAGTGACATGACTTAATTGCATGTGAGTTTGTAACTCTTCCATACAACAGAAAAAGCATCAGTCTGGATGAGTTTTTCCTCTGAAAGTATTACAAGATTTACATTTTCCACATTCTCTTCTTCAGAATTAGTAAATTTCTTCACTGCTAAATTCTCTGTTTTCACCTTTGCTAACTTTTTGTGGCTCACTTCCACTGATCTCCCCCCTAATTCTGCTGCTGTCACAGAGCAAGATAACTGATCTATGGCTAGCTAGTCTTACAGGAACTGTTATTGATATCTTTATGACTTACAGTTCTGTTAGGGATGATAACAGTGTCATTCGTTGTATGTGCGATCCTGATGTGTTTCCTCCTAGTATTAAGGTTCTGTTGAAACACTGAGACATGTAGTCATTATTGTCATTATTATTATTATTATCATTACCATAATAATCATCAATTGCTGTTGTCAGTATTAATTTATTTTAGAGCTTGTTTCCTCTAAGGTACAGGATTCACAATGAGTGGAACACAATACAGTAAGCCATTCTCATATATTTATTTATTTATTTATTTCTATGAGTGTGTTTTCTTAAGATACCAAATTTCTCCAAGAGTTTTTCTTACTCCTATTTCTGGAAATTCAAGACTGATTTTTGATTCTTGATGTGGTGTGTAATTAACTACCTAATATTAGATTGGTAGTGATCTTTAAGTCTCTAATTTTTTAATGGGTTTGCAAGTGTTTTGCTCAATGGCATAATAAATACTTAAAAGTATCAGAATAGAAAAGAAAGCTCTTGGTACACTGGAAATTATAGTTTTGGTTCAAAGGGCAAATGGATATTAGTGGTCAGCCAACAACTTCTATCAGACATTCAGAGTCAGAACACGTAGGTGAGACTGGCTAAATACAGGCATCTAAAGACATCCAAACGGGACAGTCAGGTATAAAACTGGATTCTACAGCTGACCTTTTGAAGTGGTCTTCTGGCCATGAGTAAATATCACAAGGCATCTAACATGACATTAAGGCAGCTAAATCCCGCTCAACTATGCTGTGGTGTTTTCAAACCAAATTTGAGATGAGTCCTGAGTATGTTGTGAGTAGTGAAATGAAATTACTAGAAAAATATCTGTCATTTTTAGAGGATGACTCTAAAAGGTGGAGTGTCACAGACTCTCTAGAGGAGATTAAAAAATGGCAGTGAAATGCTCAATGAAAAAACCATTCTGGGACAACAGAAAAAAAAAAAAAAAAACAACTAAAAAAACCAAACAAAAAAATCCCAAACAAAACAAAACAAAAAATAAACAAAAAAACCCCAAACAAAAAAAAAAAAAAAAACTAAAAAAATACAAACCGCCACCATCCAAAAAACAACCAAGGGACATTAAAGGGACATTAACATAGAAAGCATGCTTTCCCAGACTAATCTCCCCTTGATTATTCCACTGAATATTATGCTGAGCCCTACTGCCAGCTCTGCACTCTGCCTGCCCAAACCTGGTGAAGAATGCAAATCTCCAGGTTTAGGGTGAGCTATGCTTGCCCTTTACAGAGTATGGGATACAATAAGACTATCTTAGATATCTTAGATATGTCAGAGTTCAGTAGCATACACAAAGAAACTCGTGACCTGAGAGAATGTAGGCAACCATAGACTTTGTAACTCCTCCCTCCTCATTTGCTTTGAAGTGCTATATTTTAAGATCTTTTTTCTTCTAGAGTTCTTAATATTAAAGGGGGTACTTATCTGGAGAAGACAGCTTAATTAAAGAGAACTCATATTCCAGGATTATTTAACATTATTCTCAAAGTAACTGAGATTAATACTAAAGAACACACAATAGTTTTTTTATTTTGTTCGTCAAAACACCTACCAGACTTTCAAAGAAATATTACCTCAACTCTTACCTCTTACAAGCAAAGCAACTCTCATGGTTTTGCAAAATTCCTCATCAAGGAACACCATATGATATATTCAAAAATTGCTAATAAACCAAGGTCATTAAAAATTATGTAGCAAATCCCAGTTGTACATTTCAGACTGTAAAGTTTATTTACCCGTAGTGAGTTTCACCTCTAACCACATGGTCCTGTAATGCAGTGCTGTCATTGCCATTAGGCAAATAACAAGCCACTGCCTTTCCACAGAGTCTGTGCAGTCACCATCCCTAACATTTTTCAAGATCCATTTTTCTTGATGGACTCAGCCATCTGCTGTCAACCAAGTGATTTGAGAAACACATTGGACTATATGACCTCCAAATTTCATTGATATTAATAAAAATAAAATGCACACATATACCAGACCACATATTGTCTCTTTGTATTTCCTTATTAGGGATAATCATAAAGCTGTAAAAGGATAAAAATAAAGCTGTAAATATACTCCTTTTTCTTGTTTTATGAAATTTTATGGCTGAATTCTGAATTCCATGAGACTGAATGGTAAAACTGCCAGTGACTTGCATGTGGAGAATTTTTATCCTGTTTGCATTAGACAGAGTGCAAGTGGAAATCAGTTTTGATCACTTAAGTTCATGTGATTTCCACTGTGATTTTAAGCAAATGCTTCCATATGCACTAAAGCATGTAAGGGCATGCCCAGACTGAAACATGTTGTCCATCTGAACATTTAGTAGAGCCCTTTACATTATCTCCCAGAGCATTCTTCAAAACAAAGCTGGGAGAAGTGGCCAATACCCCAAAGTCCTGTGGAGCCCTTCAGAAGGACCTTGATAAGCTGGAGAGACGGGCAGAGAACTGCCTGAAGTTCAACAAAGGCAACTGCAGGGTCCTGCACCTAGGAAAGAACAACCCCAAGCACCAGTAGAGGCCAAGGGCTGACCTGCTGGAAAGCAGCCCTGTGGAGAAGGACCTGAGAGTCCTGATGGACAACAAGCTGTCCATGAGCCAGCAGTGCCCTTATGGCTATGAAGGCCAATGATATCCTGGGGTGCATTAAGAAGAGCATTGCCAGCAGGCTGAGGGAGGTGATCCTGACCCTCTACTCAGCCCTGGTGAGGCCACCTCTGGAGTGCTGTGTCCTGTTCTGGGCTCCTCAGCGCAAGCCAGACATGGGGCTCCTGGAGCAGGTGTGGCAGAGGGCTATGAAGATTAAGAGACTGGAACATCTCTGCTGTGAGGAAAGGCTGAGGGTATTGGGCCTGTTCAGCCTCAAGAAGAGAAAACTGAGAGGGGACCTCAAGCATGCCTGTAAGTTCCTGAAGGGAGAGTGTCAAGAGCATGGAGCCACGTTTGGCTTGGTGGGACCAAGCAATAGGACAAGAGGAAGAAACTGNGCAAGCCAGACATGGGGCTCCTGGAGCAGGTGTGGCAGAGGGCTATGAAGATTAAGAGACTGGAACATCTCTGCTGTGAGGAAAGGCTGAGGGTATTGGGCCTGTTCAGCCTCAAGAAGAGAAAACTGAGAGGGGACCTCAAGCATGCCTGTAAGTTCCTGAAGGGAGAGTGTCAAGAGCATGGAGCCACGTTTGGCTTGGTGGGACCAAGCAATAGGACAAGAGGAAGAAACTGATGCACAGGAATTTCCACTGGAATAAAAGGAAAAACTTCTTTGGTATGCAGATGACTGCATGGGAGCAGATTGCCCAGAGGGGTTGTGGAGTCTCCCTCACTGGAGATCCTCAAGAACCATCTGGACACAATCCTGTGCCATGAGCTCTAGGATGACCCTGCTTGAGCAGGGAGGTTTGGTCACATGACCCATGACTCCAACCTAACCCGTTCTGTGATTCTGTGAATCTGGCTACTTGTGGCTTGAATGGGCACACTCATCACTGGGTTAAAAGCTAGTTGAATGGCTGGGAGCACAGAGAGATGGTGAATGGAACTACATCCAGCTGGTGGTTGATCACAAGTGGTATTCCAAGGGCTCTTTACTCAGATCAGTTCTGTGTAACACCTTTATTGAAGATCTGAACAAGGAGATTGAGTTTACTCTCAGTTTGCAGATGACATCAAGCTGGGCAGCAGCGTTGATTTGCTTGAGGGTATGAAGGTTTTGCAGATGTATCTGGAGCAAATGGCCTCAAGTTGCACAAGGGGAGGTTTAGATTAGATATTAGGAAAAATTTATTCTCTGAAAGATTGAGCAGGGCAAGCCCTGGCAGGAACAGGGTGCCCAGGGAAGCAGTAGAATCATTATCTCTGGAAGTGTTCAAAAGATGTGCGAATGTGACACTTGGGGAGACAGTTTAATGGTGAACACCGTAGTGCCAGGTTAATGATTTGACTCAATGATCTTAGGGGTCTTTCCCAACCTTAACAACTCCATGATTCTGTGTGGATTCCTAACACAAGAATGTTAGCATGCTCAGCATTAGCTTTGGGCCAAACTCGGATTCAATAGCAGATGATTCAGAAGTTTTATGTTTAAATATAGGTTCACATTAGGAGATGTGACAGAAAGCAGAGGTGTCACCCTCTGACTAATATCACGGAACATTTCAAATGCTTCTGGTCTCAATTCTATATCATGTGAAACTATGAAAATGTCAGTAAGGACAAAAAAAGAAGTTATTGACAGCTATCTCTACTAATTCTTTGCTAAGGCTTTTATTTCTTCTGTTTCAAAAGTGAGTCATCTATTAAGTCAACATTAGAATTCAGATCTCATTTATATAGGTCTTTCTTTCAGAGTTGAAATCTGAACAGGCCAGTATAAGCTCCTTTATCTGCAGGGCATAAGAAGGAACTCTCAGTACCTCTCTAGCATTAACACTTCTTACAGAGCATCTACTGACGTGTTACAAATCTTCAGTGTTTAAGGTTTACTAAAGCAAAAACTCTGTAATGGATTTCTACAAGCATTACCTTTTAACTTTCTTTCAAGATAATTTTTAATGTGGACAGTACTGTCTGCTTGAGATTCTTAATAGTGAAGAAATGGTATAGTGAAGACCGTTTGACAACCCAAGAATCAGAACAGATCAAAACAGTAGTGCTCAGAAAGTTTGCTGGAATATCTGAATGTGTTGTTGTTTTGTTTTTATTGTTGTTTTTAGAAGTCTTATAAGAACAGAGAAAGACTGAGAGAGAGAAAAAAGAGGCCCTAAAAATGGAGGAAATGGCAAAAGTTAGGACAGACTTTGTGCATGTCTACAATACATACATTCTCCTTTGATGGAAACATGATGAATATTTTTTAGGAATGGAACTGATCCCAACTGAGCTTTCATACCAGACATGATTACAAAAACCTTGTCATAGCATTATTTCAGATTGGGATCTGAGAACTGATGAGAAGAAAGGAAGAAATAATCCCAAAAAGGTCAGAAAAGAAAGACTCCAACACAGGACAAGAAAACTGTAAAATAACTTCTCTTACGATCATTTACACAGACTGAGAAGGCAGATGTTCACAGATTCACAGCAGTTCCCAAAAAAGTAACTCCTGTTTAAAACGTAGCAATTGGACAATCTGCGCAGCAAGTTCAGAGAGCAGAAGGACACCTGATCTACTAAGAATATGTAAAGTCATTAAAAAATAAAACAGACCTAGCATCTTTAAAGTTTCCTGTAAATTGTAAGTGTATTAAACAAGTCAAAAAAGTGCTCTAAACTGGAATATAAACACAGTCAAATGATACAACCAACAACAGTATAGTATTATTTTGTAATACTATGATGCAATAACCACAAAATGGGCAAGCATTTTATCTAAGTGACTAATATGTCTAGAAAAATTCCTACTACAGTACCTTAAGGACTTCTATTGAGATTTGTATTTTTCATTACCTTGCCTCAAAAAATCAGGAATTTTTTATTGAAATGCAATTTTAATGAAAAGTGCAAGCAACACATTTACGAATCACTCTCAGAGGACTGGAATGTCATAGTTGGAGAACTACACAACCCTGAAAAAGAAATCAGCCTTCTTTGTACTACAGACTTTCTAGTTTCTTTCATTGTTTTATCTTCAGTTTTACATTCCTGCATCAGAACAAACAAAAAAACCTGAAGAACTGCCTTACAACCCCTCTACAAAGCCTATCTCCATTTCTGGCATATATCCCCAAGAGGTTATTCATATTTCATAGTATCTTTATGCCAGAACCATGCTGGTTTTTGTCCAGAAATGAAATGTCTCGAGAATTATGACACTTTATCCACAAAACTACACAGACTACAGGGGTACCTAGATAGGTAACATGACAGGTATGTTTTCTTGGGGAGACCTGTCTACAGCACTTTTCACTTCATTTCACATGTGTTTGGCAACATAAAACAAACTTGAAAAAAATCCTTCAAAAAGGATACTATACAAGCATGACATCACTGTTTTTTTTAAATACCTTCTGCTGTTGCAGGGTTAAATTACTTGGGGAAACCAAACACTTGGTCAATCATGATGCTTTTATTCCAATATGGCAGTGAAATGTTCCTGTTAAAATTGTAAGTTATGAGTAACAGCAAAGCTGGTTCATGATTAATTTTCATTACCATATTATTTAGCTGTATGCTACCAAAAATTGTACTTAATTTTATATCTAAAATCAATATTCACCTCAACTAGACAGGAACAGCAATAAACACCTGCAGCACTTGCTCAAGGACAAATGAGGCAAAAGTTGAATGTGATTAATATTTGCCTACCAAGCCGATTTCTTTTAAAATGTTTCAGACTCAAATTTGTACCAGAAAGCATCATCAATATATCTTGCTAGCAAACACATTCTCTGAACAAGTACAGCAGCACCCTCCAAAATCTAAGACCATTTGGTGTTTTTATAGTTTTTGGTTATAATCGCTCACATTGTAATAGAGAGACTTTCACTAGCCAACAAATGAGCATGATTTAAATTACAAAATATATGTTTTACATCACCTGAATCTATGTATTTCCATATACATGGAAAAGTTCAAGTTTTAGAAATTACCAAGAAGAATTGTATCCTAAAAGAATATATATTTAGCCTCCTTATTAAACAAACAACAAACAAAAACCACAACAAAATCTAACATCCACCCCACAGTTTCTGAACAATACAGTAATTTTATGTCTTTTGTCATTTAATATGAAACCTAGCAAAAGTTTTCCCTATGAAAAGCTCTTAAGAACAAAAGAAAGGAATCTCAGGAACTGGACTGTATACAGAAGGGAAGGAATAGCTAAAAATGTGACAAGGCTTGGTGTTATTCAAAAACCAAAGCACTGCTCTACAAGAGCATTTTTCATTGTATAGCTAAATTATTGTTTGCTAGACAGACTAAACAGTAACACATGACAGAGTAAGCGCATTTCAAGCTGTTAGCTTATAGAAACAGAGCATTAATATTGATTCCTACATGTCACACAGGCTTATCCACAAAAGAGAGCCAAGAGATTGGTTTTCTCTTTCTCCTTAGCTGTTTCTCCTTCCTTCTTGGTGTTATGATCACTGTATATTTCTATGCAAAAAAGAACGGAAAATGAGATGATACAGTTACCAGAAAATTCTGCTTCTGAAATGCAGTATTGGTGGTTTTATATGTATATGTACTTACATCTGCACCTGTGTACTAAATAGGACCAGTGCATAGGACCAGGTAATGCTACAAAGCTGCCACATTGTTTGATTACTGGCACTTTTCTTAGTATATTTTTTAACTCATGGCAACCAGATCCCTCCTTGACATTGATTGTGCACAGTTTGTACAAGTGTTCAGCAGCAGCAGATGTTTCCAATAGGTAGGTGGATAAACACAACCCTGTTTTTGTCAGGAGTAAATTGTAGTAATGAGAGCCTGAGTGAACACTCCTGGCTCACATAATGCTCACGTTAATGGTAATGCCAGCAGGCCATAAGAAATTAGATGAGTAATATGAATAGGCAAGGAGCTTGAGTCCCTTGTGAATAAATTACTTTTGTAATTCACCCATATAGGTTACAAGCTGAAGTCACCTAAATCCCTGAAGACTGTGGAAGATTACAGAGTCCATTCTATTAGAAAGAATATAATATTTCCTTTGATTTACCATGAAAAGAAAATAGTTTTGTGTCTGCGAAGTGGAAAAACAACTGTCTGCCCTCCATATTTTAACATATAAAATAGTTTTTGTTGACTAAGCAATTACTACTTCTTCGAAAAGAAACAGAAAAAAGATATTTGAAATAAAGTTACCAATATATATCCTTGCTCAGTGTCAAGAAAATGTCAGGTTTGCTCTATAATATGGCTTCATAGCCATAAAAATATGGCTTCATTTTCAGTTTCCTAGGTGCAACCATTTGCTTTAAAATTTATAGTTGCTTAAAAGTTCTTTGTAGCAGCAAAGAACAGCCATTAATTTCCTAAAACACTAGATACAACAACTCATTAGAATGGCATATGGAAAAAAACGTAATTAAACCACACCATGAAGAAGTACTAACACAGTGTAATGGCTCAAACGAAGAAAGGAAAAGGCTTCCTTTTGGCAGTATGGGTTTAAAACAGAGTTTCTCAGTAAGGTCTCCTTTCATTCACTTCAATGATATTCTTAACACTGATTTCAGTGTTCCAGTCATGCCAAAACAGAATGTTGTACCTTCAGGGATTACATTGTTTGGTATGTAATATGCCTTTCTAGACCACAGAGGTAAAATACAAACCAAACCAATATTTTCCACACTGTTATTGCACTATCAAATACTTTTAATTAGAAAGTTTATTATCTTTTATTAAACTTTCATGAAATATTAATAACTGGGAAAAAAAAAAAGTCCTGTAACCTTAAGTAAGCTAACCTTCTTCAGATAAAAAGTATTTGCAATACTATTTTTGTCAGTAACCGTAAGCTGAAAGACTAGAGTTATATTGTCTGAAACATAAATACACACATGAAATCCTCAAAGGAGGAAATGGAGAAGGGTTCACTTCTTAAATGAGAATCCATATATTGTTCAGGTTACATGACACAAACCTGATTAGGGAAATCAAAACTAGTACCGATTATGTATCAAGGCTCAGTAAATTACAATGATAATAAATATTATTGTTTAACAAATCATAGGGCAAAAAGCAATTTGAGTAATTCTACGCATAAAACGCAAAGAGAAGAAACCTGACTATTATTTTCCAGATTACCTCCTCCATAGTGTCCTGGAGAAGGGTCTGGGTACCTTGTTTTTCAAAAAAACAAAGGCGTTGATAAGGAGAATGGAAAGCAGCTCATGCCCAGACTCCGTTTGCTTTTGAAAACTAAGGTTTAGAAGGAAACAAAAGCAATTACTTTGTTAGCTAGTGTTATCTTTATAAGAATATATGATAAAACAGTGCATACTTTTAAGAGAGAAATCCTTCATATAAAAGTCAAAACTGTATAGTTAAGTAGATTTTTACAAATGATCATTTAATAACATAAGATTTCTTTTAAACTGCACCAAGAATAATGAGAAATCTTGGTTTTCCTCATTCATTACCATGCTAGATATGGCAATTGTCCTAAAGAGTTTCAGGTCAGTTATAGTTCTAACTGGATTTTTGGAAGTTTTATGTTAACCTGTAACTTCCTCTATAATGTACATATTTCTTTCTCTTATTGATAAGTTTTCAATGACTACTCATTGTCTTACTTTGCAAATGATCAATTTATACTACAAACACAGAAAACAGTCCCTCTGTGTAACACGCAGATAAATCTATAAGCATAGAGTATTATAAGAAAAAAAAAAACAACAAAAACTAAACTGTAGCTTTGAAAATTACTAGAAAATGAAATAAGATTGTCCCACAATATCGATACTGTCTTCATATCAGAAACTCAAACTGATTTCAATGAGAACTACCATAATTGAGTTCCATGTACAATTAGACAAATTAAATTTTAATGTGCCATCAATTTTAATATTATTTATTTTAAAATACTTCAGAAAACATGTGTTGTACTTTCACAGAGAAAAACGCTAACGCATCTCTATAACAACTGTAGAGCCATCTGGAAGATCATGCTTGTGCTGTAAGCATGCACATCTACTGCCTGATCTTTCCTTATTTAGACCTGCAGCTGCTTCACAGCTACTGAGCCAGCAGCTTCATCAGCACACACAAGGTCCCCAGAGGTCTTCACCTGGTCTAATCTGCATGGCACATTTTATTTTAAAGCCTAGGGAGCCTAGCTGGCACCAAACTCTATGTCACCCATACAGTGTTCCTTTCAGACTGTCTTGGCTTCTACTTTCCATTAAGGCCATCAGGATGGAAAACCTCCTGGGCTTTCCTGGTACAAAGCTGTAGAGAAGCCTATCAATTGCTGGTGCCGTAAACTGCTGATAAGGCTTTGCAACCTGCTAGCAATCCTCCTTAAATTGCACCATTTATTCTCCTCTCTGTGTCAACATTAACTTTAAAATATGGGGTATCTTGAATGCCTATGCCTCAGTACCAAGTTTATCAAATGTATTAAGTATGTGTTCCTAGTTCCAAAAGAAAAAAGCAAAAAGAAAGCAAAAGTAGGTTATTGACCTATATACACATAGGGGATAGGTTTTAATGTTGGCTGCATTTCCTACATATTGTATTACACCAGGAAATAATTCTGTGTCTTCAGTTTATTCCCTGCATCATTTTAATTTGCCCAAGGAGACCACCTTTTGTATATGGTACTCCCAATAACCACTGCTAATATGAGGTACAGGTCTGGGACAGGAGGCCAAGTAAAGTGAAGTCACATTGGAAACTTTCCCAAATGTCAGGATGCTCACATGTAAGTCATCATTTCCCAGTGTTAACAATTTCATTTTCATTCAGTTAAACAAGTAAAGTGGGTGCATATACTAAATTTTTAAATTTTCTTTTCCATGAATGAATATAAAGAAGCCATTTAAAAAATAATACTTGTTCTTTAACAAAGAAAATACTACAGCAGCTAAAGTCTTTATTTTTATGATGACTGTTTTCTTTCCAATATGTGAAAATTTCATCCACCATCCAGCAAACTTTGGACTTCTCTTCCTCTTCAAAACCACCTTTGTCATTCTTGCCTGGGATTCTTCCTCCAGCTCAGCTGAAAATCCACACTGCAGTTCTATAAAACTCTGCTGAAAAGAACCTATGTATTTACCATCTGTGGTCTCTACAAGTGTCATACCAACGTGACAGTAAAGTCTAAGTTTAGATGAAGTGCCTGTTTCTAAAGTGGATAGTAAAAGATCTGTGTCCAAACTCTGAAATTTCTTATTATGTAAGAGGCTGTGAAGGCATTGCCTGTTCACTTCTCTTTCAAGTAACCATCATGTCACCTTATAGTAAGCTACTCAACACCAATATTAGTGTTTGAATTAAAAATCTCTCTGGAATAAAATGATTAAACTTTTAATTTGATATGAAAATCATAATCAGCTCCTGAATTATTATTTATTACTATATATTACTTAGTGGTTTAACAAATTACATCATTATATTATCACTCTGCTTCTCTGCATTTTATTACAGGAAGCACATAATGTAACACCTTTTTGTGCCAGTTTTGGGATCCTTTAGTATGAAAAGTACTACCTAGAGATCTGCAATATGGGGAAATTAATTTATTGCAATGTATTTTGTCACAGGTATTTGATCAGTTTAAACTGATGTTAACCAGCATGACTGCCCTTCTTTTTCTTGTCTCAATCTGGATTTTAGAGTGTTGCCTGTAGTGGTCTCTCATTTAAGCTGATATACAAATATGTGTGATACACATGGTAAATCAGACTGGGTAGATTTTAGGTAAAACTTGCTCTAAAATTGATACAGCAATGTTTTCTCTAATCCCCCTAAAAAGTGAAGAGGAAAACTACTTCATCTTAACTCCCATCAGGTAATCTCAATTTAGTTCACTGAGCAGTGATGTGGACGAGTAGATTGGCTCATTTCAAAGATTCATAATGAGCAAGTTTATCCTAATTTTCACCTGAAAATTCAAGACTGGAAGATGAGTTGAATTGCCAGGTTGATTTCTTTATTTAACACAATAAAAGCTGACTTGATTTAAAAGAAAGAAAGGAAAAATTTACAAGCCATTAAAACTATTAAAACTTGTAAAGCTTAGATAAAATATTAGCACAGAAAGGAGAATACTAAGCCCTGGTCACAGATTAAAAGAGAAAATTAGTGGTTATAAAAACTAATTTTAATTATAAATTGAACATGAAGAGAAGAAAAAATGAAGAAGACTGCATTTAGTTCATGAAATAAAACCAAAAAATAATTATAGAAGTTTGTTGGTAACATAATTTGGAGATAAACACATAAGAGACTGCATTATATTGATATTAAATCATCACCAAAAAGTGTAAAAACTCGAATTTTGAGCACTGAAATGCTAATTGTTATAAGAGCTTCTTGTATAACACTGAAGTTTGATAACATACTAACAGCCACAGAGTTTTGAATAACATCAGGCAACAACATGAAGTAAAACACTTCAAGGACTTACTGGAGACCTTTCCAGTTTTGCCAACATAACAAATCTGTGCAGTATTATTGACCTGACAGACTGTTGATGAGTTATTAGCAAAGAAAACAAACCAAGCCAAACAAAAAACCCAACACAAACCTAAACACCTACACAAAACCAACACATAAATGTTCAGGAGAGAACACAGCACAACTTGCCAAATCAAATAAACCTACTTTCCTATTAAACTTGATACTTACACAAGACTGATTCTAGTTACATTAGACAAAATGCAAAGCTTATTCTTTCTTTCACAGAATCACAGAATTAACTAGGTCAGAAAAGACCTTTGAGATCATCGAGTCCAGCCAATGACCTAACACAACCGTGTCAACCAGACCATGGCACTGAGCGCCACATCCAGTCTTTTCTTAAACAACTCCAGGAATGGTGACTTCACCACCTCTCTGGGCAGCCTACTTCCAATGCCCAGTCACCCTTTCTGTGAAGAACAAACACACACACAGGGCCCAACTGATTTTGGATCATCTTACACAATGAGATGTCTTCCACATGCAGAAGCAAATAGAACCAGAAATACTCCTGCAATTACAAATCTCTGAAAAGAGATTGCATTTCACGGTGATCCCTAGTGCTCCCAAATCTGAATACATTCCCTGTCAGCAAAACCCAAGTCCACAGGATATCAACAATCCATTTTGGTAATCTGTGACTTTGTCAGCTACAACTAATTTGGCATGAAATCCACAGTAAAGATAATGAGAAACTATTTTGGAAACAAACTGCAGGTATATCCAGTGGACAGCTGTTCTCTTAGGACATCATCAAATGAAATAAATCTCACAGATGTACCCAAGACTCCATTTACTGAGTTTGCAAAACCGAAAAGCAATCATGCTAGTTACATTTATTAACAACTAAACTGAAAACCAGAAGCTCTCCTGTACCCTGCTTCCCCGTTTACCTATATACTACCAGAAGGATGCTATTAGGGTCTTCTACAAAAACCAAAAAGTACCTGGTTTTACAACACAACAAACAACAAAATCTGCGACAGATTAAGTGTGTGAACAGTCTCCTTCCTTTTTCCTGAAGCCTACTTTCCTGGTCTGCCTTTGAGCCAAGGAGACCTGTCGGGAATGCCTTCTGCCTGCCTGACAGACTATTTCTTTAACTGTTCTTGGCATTGAGAGGAGCTAAAGAGTTCATAATCTGAAGTGTCATGTTTGAAATATTGCAGGGCATTTTCATTGCAAAGACCTTAATTATGTTTCTTCTTGGAGGCATGAATTAGTCTAAATCACTATCTTTTTTCCAATTTATTTTCTTTTATTCTGTAGCATGTAGATAAACCTGACATAATAATTCTTGTAGAGATTTGAAATAAGACATAAACTACAAGAAAGGCAAATTTAATTGCAGGTGTAGTGAATACAAAAATTTGAACCATCAGATTATATGTGGGGACCAAAAGGAAGCATAATGTAAATTTCTGAATAAATAAAGGCAGCAAATAGAGTAGAAAATAACAGACAGTTTATGAAAGCAGTTGGAGCACTAAAATAAATAAGGCAATAAAATTATTGGGAGGACAAGTTAGCTTAGAGACAATTCTCTCGCTTCGAACCATTTACAAGAAAGTTAAAACTAGGCAAGGTGAAGTAAAAGGCACAACAAGATCAATTTCATTTCATTTCCACAAAGTGAAGCAACATTTCAAATTGTCATAAACCACTTGTTGTTAATTGCCATTATTGATCACTTTAGTTGTGTGGCTGTGTTCCAGATAGTCTCTGCTACTCAGCTGTGCTGTAACATGAGAAATGCTTTGATTCATGCATTCTTAAATTGAAACTGAACCCACATTTTCAGTGTCTATGTACTATAGATAGCACACAGTTAAAGTCTTCTTAGCCCAGCTATTTAGCTTCTCTTCACCCATCCTGAACAAATGTTGCCATCTCTATTTAGAATAACCCACCAGCGGAAACAAAATAACACATTCGGTTCTCCCTTTCTCAGGGACATTCTGAAACACCCTGAAGATTGATGCCTACAGCAAAACAAGCTGACAAGTCAGTAATGACTTAAGAATGTTTTTCTTCATGGAAAGTTGCTTTGAGTTTTTTGAATGATTTCACTTATTAATAAACAGTGATGGAACTGGGAGGCTGTAATACATTTTTTTCTACTTGATTTCTAGAAGCAAAATAGACTCAGAGATGTCTGAAGTGTTGCACACTTTCAGGGTCTTTCTGAATACATTAACGCTAAACTGAGGCAAAGCCTGAGTTTCAAGATTTTTCAGAGATCATCCTGACAAACAAGAACTTACTGAGTTGAAATTTAGATATTCATTCAAAGCTGAAACCTCAAAGAAACATCTGGTAAAGCAAACAGAACATACAGGATTCTCATGATTGAAGCAAAATTCACACCAAGTATGTCATCATTATACAGAACATGCTTGTGCAAACAGAACACATTGCAGTGCCAGTTATGAAGGCATTTAAATACATGCTGAGATACTTGGACAGAAATCCTGTCTTGGATTTCAGACAAAAAGCAGAGCAAAACCTATAAAAAGAGGTACTGACACATGAGTAAAGGAACAGTTCCTAGGTGAGGTTAACATCCAATGTTAACCTACTGTGGTTACAAAGAAAATGCATTACATTTAGATCCGATCCTGCAAAACAAGAAGATGTCACTTGAGCTAGCACTGAAAACAACACAAATGACTAGATATTTTTTCCTGTCCAAAAGTTATAAATGAGTGTAATTTTCAGCGATAAGACTGAAACTACAAAGAAAACAGAAAAAAAAAAAATTCGTATCTCACTAAAAATACTGAGAATTAGGCTGCTCTCCAATCCAGCATTCCAGATTGACTGAGAAACAAAATACAAATACTGATCCAAATTTTGTTTTGAGGACTAATAACCACTTTTGACAGTGAAAAAAGTATTCCCCTTTCAAATATTTGTGTAAAAATTGTTTCATATTTCTCCAAAGTACAAGAAAACATGCATCTGTCACATAAATCTAAGTGTATAAGATGTTTTTAGTTTGGGGTGGGTTGACTTCAGGGTGAAGTCAAATAAGTTTTGGTGTAACTTTCCAGAGTAATTAAAAACCATTACTAACCCTAACAACATTGTCTCTCTTAAAATTTCTCACCAACTCAGTTACATGGCTGTTGTACACTAACAGGTGAAGAAAGATTCCAGATTAGCACTGATGTGCTGGTGTATGAGCATAGCTTCTACTTTGTGGCTCTCCTGAATAGCAAACAGCTCACCAAACCGAGGCAGAGATAAGTTTAAGTTGGATATTTCATACTAAAATCACCAAAGTTGCTTTTTCCATGAGTAGCTGTTCATACCCAAGAGCCCAAAGTCTCATCTCCAGCCTAAAATGTAATGTCAGAACTGCAGAATTTCAGCTCATGGTTCCAAAAATAACCAGAAATGCAAGGCTCTGTGAAGCATGAAACCTGACACAATGGAAGGACATCTCTTCAGTAGAGTTAGAATTTCATGCACAGGACTTCATCAGGACTAGATTAACCTACCTATTCTTTGTTAAATTATCCTACTGCCATGCATGGAAAGAATACAGTTATATAAAGGTTATTAGTCTTCATCAGTTTTACTTCAGCATCCAAAAACCCTAAAAATCAAGTATGAGCTTTAAACTTTAAGTATCAATGAAAGGTTGCTTACAAAGATGTGAATCCCACCTTATTTATATAATTCTAATCAAGTCATACATGAAGCATTTCTTTCTCAACTTTACGCCTTTAACATCAACAATAGTGTGAATGTCTGTTCAGATTGTCTCCATCAGGAATCAGAACATACAGATGTACTTTCTTCAACCACCTTCTTTGTCATTTAATAACTTGACCTCAGGCTGGCATTTCCTCTTCTGCTTTCACTGTGTCACACAGAAAGTTGTGTATGCAGAGTGCACAGGCACACAGCAAATCCAGCATCTTTAAACCATGGTACCAGGATGGTATTTTAATTCAGAAATATACTCCATAGAATGAATGATTGAAGTTGTCTTCTCAATGCGTTCACTTTTTGTTGATGTCTAATGCACAAATACTTATTTTTTGATACTAATAAGAACAAAATGTCATCAATCCATTTGCTTTTCCAGAGTAAAGGGAAATGTTGCCATACTACCAGTACAAAAGAGTACATATGTTTAAGACTTTCAAATAGCTGCAGAGATAAGAGAACTCATTGTGACACCACTACGAGGACACCATTTGCATGCAAGAGAAAATGCAGTTTTCAAGCTAGTCAGTGTCAAATTGGTTTTTAAATTTAGTCATGTAAATCCAGTGTTCCTTTAGTCTATGGGGATGTAAGAAATGTATCTTTTTCTGGTAGCAGTGAATTTCAAAGCTTGTTTTGCAGGGTTTTTTGTTTTTTGTTTTGGGTTTTTTTTGTTTTTTTTTTTACATATAAAAACAACCATGTCTCCCATTTTAAGAGGAAAATGAGTTTTCATTCATGCTTCATGTATAAGAATTTTAAAAAACAAGTATTTTTAATGGGGACATATCAATTACCAGACATAAAGCTGTAATTCATGTACTGAACTGATCTCTAGCTTTTCAAAAAAATAAAAGAAATAGAAATTTTTCCCTAGTTTTCTGCTGTACTGCAAGCTCTCTTAAGAGCCATTCCATAACAGGGAAGAACAAGGTTAAATTTCTCATTAAACATTAATTCAAGATTTAGCTCCTGAATAAAATAATTCTTGATTCTTTAGTAAATTTGTACAGTGCCCCTGAGGTACCATAGCCCATTTAAATGAGAAGTGGCACTAATAGCTTTATGTGTATATCTGCACATCTATATTAATATATTAAGGCCAAATTACAATATATCAAGTGCTGTTAGTAATTAACCATGGTCCTGATCCAACTCCTCTGAAGCAAATGCAAGTCTTTGCTGATTTAAACAGGAAGTTGAATGAAACAACAAGTTTAGGATAGATGTGCACCAAATATACAAAAATAAAAATCATTATGCACGAATGGATACAGGGATAGATTGTCACTGTAGTTACTCACTTTGCAGATACTGCATGAGTTTTCCTAAAATGTATTATTATTCAAATACAAAAGGCTCTACTTTTTATTTTCAAATTAAGAACCAGAGCTATCAAACCAGAACTATCAAAGACACTACAATTATAAGTCCCTATTTTAGTTTATATGTGTTTACTCAGCCTTAGCTGCACAACACTGCATAAAACCACTCTTTATATGTCCTTATTTAAACTGTCTTATTCTCTGGGGACTGTTCAATTTATGTGACCCATATGGTACATTACAAAACTTCAATGTTCACATTGAATTTAAAAGATAAAGATGGGAATGGAAAGAAGTGGAAGAATAATGTATGTGTGCATCTGTTTCCTATCTACAGACAGAACTGGTGACACTTATGTATACTTTTTTCAATCATGGTGACCTTAAATGTCCTATGCTCCCCTATACAAACCTATAGGCAACAAATATAAGTTTGGTTTTAGAAATAGCCACAAGTATTTATATACCAAATACCCACTCCACTAAGCGAGAATAAGGAGAGAGCATTGCTAATTATAGGCTGAAGAAAATAAAAGCCTATGTTGAAAAGGCACAGGAAACACCTTGTTATGTACATAAAAATAAATAAATTACAACAAATTTTTATAGGAAAAAATTGTTGCCTATCTTCCCAGCTATCTGGTTTTCCCTTTTATTCTTCAAACCCTGTAGAACTGGCACAGTATCTCTTCAGACACAAGTGAAAGAGAGTGATGCACTGTAATTCTTACAAGACAGTAAAAGACCTTGCTGTTTAAAATAGGTAACTTCAAGACACTGATTTTTCACCCATTACAACTTAAACAGGTCACAGTAAATTTCATCAACACCTTTGCATAAATATCCCCCATTGCCATTTTAGCAGTCATACTTTCTAACCTCTAGCAAACTGTCTCATATGAATTGCATTATATTCACTCAGCCTGTGGGCGTACTAAATGCAGTAGGTGCATTGTAAATGTCCTAATCACCGTCTCACTAAATCACAAACAATAGTAGACAAGTGTGACTGCAGCAAGGCACTAGTTCTGACTTTGTATGAGCAATTCCTACCTTTTTTTTTGACACTGAAGATGATGGTGATCCAAAACAATGTCTGAATCCATCATCCAGGCACTTTGCAAAATTGGTGTTCTGGTCCACTCAAATGTTGTTTCACATCTACACTGGCTACCCACTCTCCTTTTACATCTCTGGGAACACAATACCATAACAGCTCACAAAGTGGGGGATCGTGTCAGGCAGCCTTACAGGCATCCCATAAAAAGACCAGTTAGCACACTTAGCTGCTTTTCCAAGTTCAAAATCATCAGCATCTCAGGTCTTCAATGACTTGGAATGAATTCAACCTCTGTAACAGTTACAAGACTGTGCACTGTATTTTCACAATTCTCAACCACATTAAGAAATTGTGCATTTCAGTACTTACACATTTATAGAACTGAAAAAATTCAGGTCCTTAATATAGAAAGTATTCAAGCTCAATTACTAATTGTAGTGCGTTTAGCTTAAACACAGTTCATTTTGAGGTCATTCTGAGAGGTCTGATAAAGATGATGAATATCAGCTTTCTGGCCCCAAAACCTTTTCCAGAAGTCTTCAATGTTATGTTTTTTTGGTTTAGATTGGTTTTTGGGTTTGGTTTTGTTTTCTTTTAGGATGCAAAAAGGTTTAAAATAAAAGAAAAAAATGAACAGAAAAAAAAAAAAAGGGGGGGAAAATAAAAAAGAAAAAAAAGGAAGAAGAAAGAAAAAATAACAGATGCAAGGTACCAGTACTGTTAATTATGGTCCCATTGCCAACCAGTGACTTACTACTAAGAAGTTATACAACACTGCTTAGGGGACCAGACCTAAGCATGTTTTGTCTCAAACATTCTGAGTATTGCTATAGGAAGGGATCTACAGAGGTGGGGCAGGGCTTTTCTGAGCCAACTGCCTGCTCCACCTTGAGATTCATTCTCAGCTCCCCCCTACCTGCCTGCTCAGCTCCTGGAGAAAGGTTGGCTCTGCATGCACAAATGAAACAGTGTAAAAAATCTACTTTACGGAAGAGGCGTGCACCAGATTAACCATAAAAAGGAGTGGATCAGCCCCCCTTGCTTTTTTCTCTTTTTTTCTGGCTCTCTTTCTTGTCTTTTTCTCCTCTCTTTCTCTTTTGTTTTCTTTGTCTTGCAACCTCAGCTCTGGACCATCCAAGCAGCAGCATCAGGAATCTAAGGACTGGTGATACTCTTTGTTTTTATCCCTTGTATTGCCTGGGCAAAGCATGGATATCATATTCTACCCCATACTCCATTTTTAAGTGTTTGTGGCTTGTGAGCACATTTGGTTGTGTGTTGTGAGAGTTAAGAACTTATTGAAGTGAATTGTACACATGTAAGGGCTTGTTAGGCAACGCCTTGCAGGTCTAATGCAGTGGACTGGCTGTCAGAGCTATGGAGACTGCACAATAAAAGCCTGACACATGTCCGGTGTCATTGTTCAGCTCGAGGAGAATTCATAGTGAACATCACATCCGCTACAGGAGAGTTATTACAAATACTAATAAATCAGATAGACTTCCTTATTTCCTTAAAGAGAACCAAATTTACATCTCAGACTAGCATGCTCTAACCAATTTATTACAAGCAATTTCAGGGTCATCAACTTAAAATATCTTATATGGAAACTCTTCTTGCTTGGCATTATATCTTTGTATGCCATAAGTGAAGAGTATAGAAATATTTGTGTGTCTGCAGATGCACAAACATGAATACATGCTACAAGAAATACCATACCATTTTGTAGTTCAGATTGTCTGCAGTGCCACATACAGAGAGAGAGAGAGATATGACCAAATGTTAGATTATACAGACCAGTGGCAGCGTGGTGCAGGTCTGATTCCAACTCCTTTTCTTGGACCCAAGGGACCAAGACAGAACAAGCAGTTACAGCATCTAAACTAGGGGTGGAGAGTTGGGTGTGGTTTTAAAGTCCATCAGGGGGAAAGCATTAACTAGTTTTCACCACTTACTGAGATTTTAAATCCTAAAATTAAATAAAAACCAGCAAAAGAAAAAACCAAAACCAAAATCAAAACCAACCAAAACAAACAAAAACAAACAACAAAAAAACCAAACAAAAACAAAACAAAACAAAAACAAAAACAAAAAAACAAACCCAACCAACCAAACAGAAAAACAAACCAAAACACCTTCTTTCCCAGTCTCACAAGTAGTATACAAACACAACTCTTCACTCTGTTTTCTTTCAATAAAACTCCTAAATTGGCAATGGAAAAAATTAATTCAGCTTGCCTTTTTTTTTTTTCAATTCAGCAAATGTGACAAACAAGATGAATAACTGGCTTGCATTGAGTTGAAACTTATTTGATTCTTAAAATAGACCTAGTTATTAGTCACATTGAGCAAAGGAGTATAATTAAGCTCATGTTAATACAGGAGGCTAAAAATTAATTAATTATATGTTATAGAACAAATCTTTCTTTTTATCTGCTAGAAAAATATCTGCAGACATAATTTTTGTTAGTGCCTTCTCTCTGTAATAATTCCTGGACTAAAACTCATTTTGAACACTGACTTTGTAATTCAAGGGGTTTTTGTCTGGATAGAAGTCCACATGGGAGGTCTGTTCTCTGAATGAACGACAGCAGCTCTGAGAATTGCAATCCCAGTGTGACTACTCCAATTTAGAAATGAGAAAATCATTTGTGAGAAAAGGCTGAATATTTTTTTCTATATTCACTGTGTTGCAAAAAAACCCCAAACAAACCAAAAACAAAAATCCAAAACAAACAAACAAGTAAAGCCAAAATAAGTTAATGTTCATGGCACATTCTAATTTTAGAACATGTATCTAGAACATACAGTGTTTCTTATTCTGTTTCTTTAGTTCTTCCTGCTGTCTACAGCTTCAGAATACCTTGGGAAAAAATTTAGTTGGATGCAAATGGTCAATAATTTATTAAGGTACCTCAGCACTACATTGTGAATACTTTAATTCCAAAGCAGTACAAAAAAATACCCCAAGACTCTTGGAAAAATCACTATTTTTCTGCCTATCAACTGTCTGCACAGAGACTATACTTTCTTACTATATATTTTTCATCCCTACATTGCACCTTGCTCTCAAAATACAGTTCAGGTTCACACTGAACTTTGTGAATCACCCGCATGTGTATAACCATTAAAACTATAGTTGAAATGATGCTACAAAATATCCTTTGCTAACAAACAGTTAATATATTGAGTTAATCTAATAATGAAAAAGCAGGTGAATTCTGGTAGATAGGACCCATGAAGGAGAAAGGAATGAATGTAGTTTTGGGAAGGAGCATATCCTTGCTCTACAGCCAACACCTGGTAGCTGGGAGCTTCTCCCATGTCTGGCAGAGCCAATGCCAGCCAGCTCCAAGATAGGCCTGCCACTGGCCAAGGCTGAGCTCATCAGTGACAGTGGTACTGGGATAAAATATTTCAGAAGGGGAAGGAAGTTACTGGGCAGAAGCAGTTGCAACCAGAGAATAGAGGAGTGAGAACACATGAGAGAAGCAACTCTGCAGACACCCAGGTCAGTGTGGAATGAGGGGGATGAGGTGTTGCAGGTGCTGAAGCAGATTCCCCTAAAGCTTGTGGTGAAGACTGTGGTGAGACAGACTGTTCTCCTGCAGCCCATAGTGGTCCACAGTGGAGCAGAGATCCACCTGCAGACCCTGGAGGACCCCACACTGGTGCAGGTGGATGCCCAAAGGAAGCTGTGACCCTGAAAGCCAGTGCTAGAGCAGGTTCCTGGCAGGACCTGAAGACCCATGGAAAGAGTGCCTCATGCTGAAGCAGCTTTGCTGGCAAGACTTCTCCATGGGGGACCCATGCAGAAGCAGTCTGTTCCTGAAGGACTGTACCCTGTGGAAGAGACCCACGATAAAGCAGTTGGGGAAAAACTGCAGCTCATGGGAAGAGTCATGTTGGAGTTAATGTAGGACTGGCTTCTGTGGGAGGAACCTCAGGCTGGGATTGTTGATTGATGAATTGTTGATTTCCTTGTCTTGTCCTTTGCCAAGAAAGAAAAAAACAAAACAGATATACTCTTTTTGATTGTTCTTGTACTGTTGAACTTTCTCAGAATTTTTCTGATTATCAGGTGTTCACATCATAGTGTTACCTTACACATTAAGTTTTCAGCTTCATTAGCTACTAACCAAGCTCATATAAAATACGTTTTCTACCTTAGGACATTACTCATGAAAAATTAGAAACATTGGCCTAAGAGAATACCAGGCCTAAGGTAATAAAAACTTTTCTTCAAAATTAGAGTTAAAATTCGCTTATGCTGTGTAATGTAATACAATAGAACATTTTTACCAACAAATTATTTAATCATGCAATCACAGTGGAAAAAAGAAATCTTATTTTCAATTTGTAAGAGTACATGTATAAATAAATTGGAGATGTTTCCACATGATTTTGTTTTAAGTTTGTTTGCATACTAAATAAAGTGAAATCGTTATACAAAGGTAGGTATCTCCTAAAAACCATTAACACGGGAAGGGACAAACTACTTTTGAATATAGGGTAGTTAGAATTCTAAGATCCTCATAAATGACTACAATAGTAACAGTAATCCCTCCATAGTAGCACCAGCTTTGGCAGTGACATAGATTTAAACTGGCACAGAAAAGCAGTAAATTACAGTGTTCCTTAAGTAATTTTGGCATCAGTGACTGAAAAAATCAGCCACTGATGGCCTTAGGATAGAGGAGATGAACATGGCCCTATCTGTTTTCATAGTGGAGAAGTCTGCTTCCTCTGAAGGAAAATACTATTTCTAGGTCATTCTGTAATATATAAAACAGCTACAGTAATTGAATCTAGTATGCAATTCCTGTAAAATACAGTTTAATTTGAAAATGTGTTCCTTAAAAAAAAAAATTAAAAAAAAAATAAGGTGCTATTTTTTTGTTTGCAAATAAGTTGGTTCCTGTAAATGACCTGGTAATGTTTGCTAAAAGGTTTTCAAAACATTTAAAACAGATATAACTTTGAAAGCAGTTTTGCTTAGCTGAGATTTTTCAGTCAGATCAAGGCATCAATATTGAAAAATGAGAGTGGCACAAGGGTGCTTTGATATTCGTTATCATATGTATGAGATGATGGTCAGCAATGGCCAGTAATTTCCCTGTGCTAAGATACAGGACAATGATACCATGATATTTAATATCAGTACTTGTATAAAAGCACTGGATATCTATTGTACATGTACTAATATTCTGCAAATTAGCAAAGAAAAGAGAACATACCGGATAACAGCACGCTTGCATAAAGACTTGAAAACACATCACTATTATAAGTGTTTCATGGGGAGATACCAGGCTTGTGCTTTTAAGGAATGAAATCCAAAGGGGAATTTTATTTGCCCCTTTTAGTGCACCTTTCACTGTGCTTAATTACATTTGGATGTAGTGCTTTATTAATCATGATAATCATGGTCACAGTGTAGCATAAAAACCTTACAAGTAAATGTAATGATTACAGATCTAATAAAGTGCCAGTGATCAGGTAAATGGAAAATACTATAAAATGAACCTTGATAAGGATGGGCAGTGGTGGTGCCAAAAGGCCTTATTGGTTTCAATGCCCTATGAATGGGTTCCTAGGTATTTGGATGGAAAAGCCTTCCTAGGAAAAATACATTTTGAAAAGGTAGATGAGCAATGACTGATAACTTCTGCAGGGTAGCAGCTGGAAAGCAGTGCTGTGGGAAGGGCCCTGGGGGTCCTGGTCAATGGCAAGTTGAATCTGAGTCAGCAGTGCCGGGGCAACCAGGATGGCCAAGCGTGTCCTGGGGGGCATCAGGTGCAGCATCACCAGCTGGGCAAGGGAGGGGATTGTCCCGCTCTGCTCTGCACTGGGGCAGCCTCACCTCGAGTGCTGGGGGCAGTTTGGGTGCCACAATGTAAGAAAGACATTAAACTATTAGAGAGCATCCAGAGGAGGGCAACGAAGATGGCGAAGGGCCTTGAAGGAAAGCTGTATGAGGAACAGCTGAGGTAATTTGGTCTGTTCAGCCTGGAGAAGAGGAAACTGAGGGGAGACTTCATTGCAGTTACAACTTCCTCATGATGGAAGGAGGAGGGGCTGACATTGATCTCTTCACACTCACAACCAGTGACAGGACCTGAGGGAATGGCCTGAAGTTCTGTCAGGGGAGGTTTAGGTTGGATATTAGGAAAAGGTTTCTCATTCATAGGGTGGTTGGGCAGTGGAACAGGCTCCTCCAGGGAAGTGGTCACAGCAGCAAGCCTGACAAGAGCTCAAGAAGCATTTGGTTAGTACTGTCAGGCGCATGGTGTGACTCTTGGGGCTCTCCTGTGCCAGTAGCTGGACTCAATGATGCTTGTGGGGTCCTTCCAACTCAGCTTATTCTGTGAATCTGAAACTGTTGATTCTATGTGTGACAATAATCTGGCACGGTGAACCTGCTGAATCCCTAGAGAGCCACAGCACCCAGTACCCACAATAGGCTGAGTAGCTCCGACCACATTCACAAGGGTGGTAGCTTCCATTGCCTATAAAGACTACAGGATTCTACATACATTTGATGAAATAAAGGACAGATAAAGGACCTTTATAAATATCTACCCCAGAAGACACCAGTGGCTATTGGGTCCAATCTAGCCTACTTTAGTCCAAGAGTTTTTTTTCAGAGTATGAAGCAGAGGCTCATATTCTAACTATTGCCCCATTAGTTAATGTGTGAGAAACCATTTTAAGTTACTGCAGTGTCACTAGTTATGTTACTTATGACAGCTTAACTCCACTGATAGAAGGAGCTTTGCAAATAAAAAATGTTCATAAAATTATCAGTTGCAATCTGACCTCCCCCATGTCCAACTCCCTACCCCATTAAGGAAATGTTGAAAAAACAAAAAATATTATCTATATATACATATATATATACACATATATACATATATATACATATATGTGTGCATATATATGTATATATCTTTATATACAATGATATGAGTTCTGCAAAGAACTACCTGTGTGTGTCCTGTCCCAGAGCTTATTTCAACCGCATGTGCAATGTTCAGAGCAAACATCCAGTCTTGCTGTCACTGCGCATTTGGAACAGGGTTGTTCCCACTGGCTGCTGTTGGAATAGTTAAGTAGTTTTACAGAATCAGAGATGTTGTTTTTAACTCCACCCTGGGACTGAACTATCTGCCACAATAATTAACAACACATACCTATTTGAGAAGGAATTATTCATTGGCTGTGGTTTGGGGAATAAAGTCCTGGTTAATCTCAGGAACACAGAGTTGATAATCTCATTATTTTTACTCATGGCTCCAGGTGTTATCCTCTTCTTTAAATTTCTAGTATATTTTAATTGTCTTTTTATTTAATACTAACCTCATATGTTGAGTTCCACATACAAACTACAACTGGATTGTTTCTTTTTTTTTTTTT
>VZTX01009501.1:136821-160331 GCA_013400915.1 Pardalotus punctatus
TTTGTCATGCAAATGTTTAAAGCAAAAATTATTACCCATCAGGCCAGTTTAAAATATGGGAAGATGGCACGGACTCACACAGTATCATAGAACATGCTGAGTTAGAAGAGAACCACAAGAATCATTGAGCCCAGCTCCTGGCTCTGCCCAGGACAATCCGAGAGTCACACCATGTGCCTGAGAGCATTGTCCAAATGCTTCTTGAACTCTGTCAGGCTGGTGCTGTGACCGCTTCCCTAGCAAGTCTGTTCTAGTGCCCAACCACGCTCTGGATGAAGAACCTTTTCCTAAAATCCAGCCTAAACCTCCCCTGACACAGCTTCAGGCCATCTCCTTGGGCACCACAGAAAAGAGATCAGTGCCTGTCCCTGTGCTTGCCCTTGCGAAGAAGTAACTGCAGTGAGGTGTCCCCTTGGTCTCCTCCAGGCTGAACAGACCAAATGACCTCAGCTGCTCCTCACACGGCTTCCCCTCAACCATCCTCATTGATCTCCTTGATACACTTTTTAAGAATTTAATGTTTTTCTTATATTGTGGCACCCAAGCCTGCCCCCAGCACTTGAGGTGAGGCTGCCCCAGTGCAAAGCAGAGCAGGACAATCCTCTCCCTTGCCCGGCTGGTGATGCTGTGCCTGATGCCCCCCAGGATGCGCTTGGCCCTCCTGGCCGCCAGGACACTGCTGATTCATGTTCAACTTGCCATTGACCAGGGTCCCCAGGGCCCTTTCTGTGCTCTGCTTTCCAGCATCTCATTCCCCAGTCTGTATGTATATCCCATTGGTTGCCCCATTCCAGGTTCAGAAACATCACCTTCCCTTGTTGAACTGTCTCACAGATGGCAAGAGGTGAGAGACAGGGGACAGGGTGAAAGGGGAGCAGGAAGAAGAAAAAAATAGTAGCTTTGATAAACTTTCTGGTTAGCCACATGCTAAATAAAATGATTAGGAGCAATATGCTCCACAAAATAAGCTGAAGGAAGATGCTCATTCCCTGTACTAAGGGATAAACTAGAGACTGAATGGGATCAAATCTCTTTGTCAAGTTTATTTCTGCCCTTTTATCAGGATTATGTGGTCATATGTATTTTAGCCATTTACATGACCTCTTCTTCTTTGGGACTTGAGCATCTCACAGCAATGAATACATCTTTGCAAAAGTCATCAAAAATATGGCAGTATGAATAACTGTATTTTAGAATTTAAAAATTGTGGTTTATACAATTTCTTACAGATTCTATGCAAGCAGAATGGAGAACTGATTTCCAAATGCCAGATAATAGGCTGGTCAGCAGGTCACCCTTCCTCTGTATATTGGTAAAAAGACATATCACTAAATGAATAAATATTTAAAGGCTAGCCTAAAGTATCAATGAACTGTAGTCACTATCAATCTGATCCCATGCTTCTCACGAACTTGGAAAGCATTTAACAAAGTCAAAGCCCCCTGAGAAAACCCAAATCTCAATTCCCTTTATTCAAGCTGGCACACAGGTTAGACACATGTATCTACTTTTGCCAAGCATACACAGTGCAAGCCTTCAAGCATAGAACAATAGCATATGTATTTCACCCACAGCCACTTTAATTGTATTACCTTCATTTAAACATCTGTTTCCTTCCAATTAAAAGTAAAGGAAATTGCATCAAGAATGAAAACATCCACAACATTTCATTAGATCTGAAAGGGCTGCTAACCTCCATCAAGCATGTCAGAGACACTTTCCATTCATCTTTTATGCAAAATGACTTGCAGGTAATTGCACTCTCTTCAACTAATGTAAAAGTATTTTCACTAGAACTACCAATTGTGACATGGGCGTCATTTTGAAAAATTATATTTGACAGCAATTCAACATCACTTGAAGAAAGAAAATTTAAAGTAATCCAGAGGCCCTGGTGGAAAGACAGTCTTAGAAATACCTAATATGAAACAGCCTAACATTTGACTACAAAGTATAAGGTCAGGAAAGCAAAGCATGAAACAGATACACATTTATTGTTTAAAGCTAGTGATAATTTCTTATTGACTTCAATCAAAGGAAAGCCAGAACAAAACCAAAGAGTCTTCAGCAGCAATTAATTTGTATTGCACAAAAAAAAGTCAAACAAAATCAGAAGATGATACAGAAAAAAAAAGAAAACAACATCTCAAGCACTGCTGAGAAAGAGTTGATAAAGTGCTCTGATCATGAACCAATAGGTTCTGATACACAAACTCACTCTACTTGAGGCTACTTCCAGTAGGACTCTGGGATACAAGAGATTACTTGAGAATCAGTGTTGAAACTTCAGTCTTGGCTTCATTTTTCAGGAGGTAGATAGTATGTCATCACTGCATATCAGTACCTTTCAACACTGGCCAGAAATGTTTAACAAATATTTAACAAATATTTAACAGATACTGCAGTTTTTTTTTTAAGGTCAGTGAAGCTATATCTAGTTTGAAATCCTCTCCAGGTACTGGGTAACAGTGAAAAAGCTAGGGAGATAACTTCCATAGACTTGTTCTGTTTTTTCTGCTCCTATCATCCTACTACAAATTCTCAGTTTATTAGCCCACATTCTCAAGTGTTTTCTGACCTCTGCTTTCCTACTGCATCTTCTCCATTTTATAATCCTCACTCTCAACTTCATACTAGGGCATGGAAATGATGCACTGTTTTTCTGGTATTTCTGAGAAGGAGCTGCCTCACACAGTGGAAATGAAAGGGTTCATGTGGATTGGGAGAGACAGAATTGGCAAACACTCCTTATTCTTTAAAAACAGGACCAGTGCTGGATTTCACAAAAGCTAAGTTACAGCTTTTATTAGATGTTAAATAAACCCTTAGGTTAGGATTACTCTTGCAAGAAGACTAAATTTTAAAATATCTATTAGCCCAATTAAGTTACAGTGAAAGCCACCTGAGGTTAATAGAAATATTCTTACTGATTCCAGTGGCTTTTGGCTCAGATCCATAGCATTTTTCTACTTTCTGAACAATATACTAATATTTGGCTAAAATAATTAATTTTAAAAATCTTAGTGAAAGGGGACATACTTTTCCTCTTTTTATGAAAATTTTCTTTCACAATTTTGGTTTCACAGTTAACGTATAAAAAGCCTGATTCATGTAAAAACAATCAATACTCTTACTGACATCTTAGAAGAAGTCACAAAGTACAACTACCTACCATGTAATTGTGTGGTTTCAGACTAAAAATTCATGTACTAAGATACAAGGCAAAGCAGATAAAATGGTGAAGCAAAATATAGTATAATACTAGGAGAATATTTTTTTCAATTCAACTGAATAATCACTGAATACCTTTAAAATATTTCCCTGTTTCACCTGAAGACTCATTGGTTTTAAGTCAAGATACTTTGGCATTGTGTATGACCAACTACCTCATTAAAGTGCAGGGGAAGCAACAGTGCTTGTTTCACTGTTCTCAATTACTTCCTCAACTGACTTCTATTCCACTTATTCCAACTCTAACACTGACATTTTACATGCAAACTTCAAATCAGAATTTGCTAGTTTTTGGATCCCATTCACTCGACTATTTAGTGTTCTTATCACACATGGCTCTTTCCACTCTTGTCAGATCAGATAGGTTTTAGCAATTTTTTGATTGGTTGGTTGGTTGGTTTGTTGAGCCTAATCTGTGGCAACTAAAATTTTACTGTTCTTAAAATAGTGAAATACTCATAAATTTTTGAAAAATCACCTTCCTACATGTTTCTAAGATCTAAGCCTATCCGTCAGTTGTTCTTGTAATTTATGAGAGTGAGAAGAGACAATACTTTGTTAACATTTTCCTGCAAATAGGACAAAATTACAGAAGTTGACACTTGCCTAAGCATCTAGGAGATTTTCTAGGTAAATGTGACCTTTCATTATTGTTGTATGCATTTTTCTCTTTATTCCACTCTAGCTTTTTTTTTTGTTTTTGGTTTGGTTTTTTGTTTTTTGTTTTTTGTTGTTTTTTTTTTTTTTGTTTTTTTTTTTTTTTTTTTTTGTTAATGGGGGTTCATTGATTGGTTTGGTTTGTTGTTTGGGGTTCTNCTGCCCTTAGAGTGTCTGATGTGTTTCAGGGAAATGAAGAAATTAAGGTATAACCAAGACTACAGGAGAAATTAAGTGCATTTCAGTGTGTCTTCATTTTATACTGCACAGAAATTTCTCAGTAGGCATATTCCTATCTTATTAGAAGAAATATTAGATTAATTTAACAACAGCTACTACTACTACTACTCCTCAATTTTATGAGGCAAACATTGTGCTGAAAGAAAAAAATCTGTGAGGTTCTTAGGAACAGCCATATGCATATCTTGTACATCCACAATGAATCTGGATTTCAGGAGAGCTAAATTTAAGGTCTTCGGGGATCTTCTCAGAAGAATCCCATTGGAACAGGTCTTGCAGGGAAGGATCCAAGAAAGATGGTTGATATTCAAGGATCACTTCCTCCAGATTCAAGAATGATATATCCCAATGAGCTCAGTATAAGAGAGCCATGGAGCTCCTGTAATGGGTCCAGTGGAGTGTGACAAAGATATTTAAGGGACTGGAACATCTCTCTTACAAGGAAAGGCTGAGGCAGCGGGGCCTGTTCAGCTTCAGGAAGAGATGACAGAGAGAGGAGCTTATCAATGTTGATGAGCATCTGAAGGAAGAGTGTCAAGAGGATGGAGTCGGGCTCCTGGTGTGGCCAAGCAATAGCGTGAGAAGCAACAGGTGGAAACTGATGCACAGGAGATTCCACTGGAATAAGAGAAAGAACTTCTTTACTGTGCAGGTAACCTGTGCACTGGAACAGATTACCCAGAGAGGTTGTTGAGTCTCCCTCAATGGGGATACTCAACAACCATCTGGACACAATCCTGTGCCACGTGCTCTAGGATGACCCTGCTTGAGCAGGGAGGTGGGACAAGATGACCCACTGAGGTCCCTTCCAGCCCTATCCATTCTCATCAGCAACTTTTTCCAGAAGTGCATTTTTGCATATACACATATAAATACTTCTTTGACATAGCTTGCATTACAGATCAAGCTGTAAAATATTATTTTTAATTTAAAAAATACAAAAATAATATAAAAACCCTAAATTATCCCACAACAGAAAAATTTGCTCATTTTTCCCCAAGAAACAAATAAAACCCCAAAAACATTATTACAGCATCCAGACTTTTTGGAAGTTTGAATTTTTGCCCAGCTCACTATTAACACTGGGTATAAAATCTGGCAAAACACTATGATATTTACTTTTGGAGTTGATGGGAATGGCCACAATTTATCTTCAACAAGAAAATCAGTGCTAACTTTTTCATAGTAAAAGGAAATCAGACCAAAAGAAACATAGAGCAGAAGAGAATTCTCCCTTCAGGCAGTTCATAGTAGAACCATCTACCAGTCTGTTACTATGACAGAGGAAATACAATTCACTTTTCAGGCTCTGCTTGGATTTTATGTCAAATACTACATTTGCACCTGGTATACACTTGAATAGAAGGCAAAAAGAATAACACTTTGTTTTTAGTTGTTTTTTTTTTTTTTTTCTTTTTTTTACTCTCCTGTCCATAAAACTGGACCATTTAACTATTCCTTGGTATTACCTCAGGGAGAATAAACTAACATAAATTTCCAAGAGAAATCTTTATTTCTGCTCAAAATCTCAAGTATTCTTAGACTTAGGTTTTAAATGTGCTATCAGACTTAAGGCTGGATGAATGCACATCCTTTGCATTCTCCTCCATTGCATATTTACTGATATCAAACTTGTATTTACTACAATCTACCAGCACTGGATTTTACAGATTTCTTTCCTAAGAAGGGTTATTTTCTCTTATCATGAAAAATTTTGTAGACTTACCCTGTTCAAGCCAAACATTTCATCTAGGTTCAATATCAGTAGCACTGTACATGGTTTTGTTTTGTCATACTGAATTCACTATGTAGAAATGTGATGCTTTTTGTAATTTTCACCCTCGTAACTAGTGAAACATTTTTAGGAAATATTTGCTAACCTTAAGTATCAACGATACTCAAAGGAGCACAGATTAAAAACAGGCTACATTGCAACACTTTGCAAAATATCATGACATCCTTTCTGTCCTTCCTAAATACTCACATGAAAAGTCCAACCACTTCTAGAAATATAAGGTCCATTATTTCTACCTTATCTTTTGCAGACCTGTTTTTGAGTTATAAAAATCAGCCTTTTTCCTATATAGTAGTGTTACTTTCTAAAATTTTATTTTTGGGAGAAAAAGCCCTTTAATTATATTTTCCTCCTCTTCCAACAAGTCAAAAATAAAAAGCCAAAAGAGAAAAAAACCCAAACCAAATAAAAAATCTTTCTCTTTAAAGATAGCAGTTTAATTCTATGATTGATATTTTGCATACAATAGTTTTATCTCAGCCTGAGCACTTTTTAAAATTTATATATGCTGAATGACTGTAAAACTTTGCATAAGTATTTCAAAAAGTTGACTTTTCCCTTTCATCCGAAAAACCTTGTAACTTAAAGAATTTCCATTTCATGTTGCTCGTAAGTCAGTATCACTTGTAAGGTACCTGGACATTGTCAGTATAATATTAATACAATAAAAGTTTAACTTTGGAATCTTGCTGAATTCGTCTCTTTGTAATAGACTTCTTGAACTGAGTCAGCAGAAGTTGGTTAATTGTAATAATTAACAAGCTGTGACCCTTCAGCTCACAGCATAGACTGTAGCTGGGTCTCCAGAGAAGTCAAGGAATGAGGGGAAAAAAAGAAAGAAGCAGATGACTATCACTCTGACCTCACAGTCCTGAGAATTGTGCTTGTTCCGAAATTATCATTTTTTGCTGAAGCACCATTATACGGCAACAGTGAATTTTAAGAACGAATACTGTTATCTGTCAACAAGCATAAGTATCTTTTGAAGTTTTGGTATAAAATCAGCATCCACTATCTCAAGTCTACTTCATTATTAATTTAGATTCTCCTCCTAATTTATAAAAAGTGCCTAAAATAGATAATTTGGTATAGCACTCAAGAAACCACCACTGGGTTCTCTTATAGCAAGGGTATCTTATATTTAATCTGTTTTAATTATTTTTATTTAAGCAGGGTGGTAGAAAAGAAAGCTCATTTTGTTATTTATTACATTAATTGTGCCTTCATGCTCCCCGAGGACAACAACTTCTAGGTCAGTGGGAAAGCAATGGTCACCTCGAGCATGTCCCTGGCTCATGCTGTGCTACACCCACAGCCTGGCATTGAGGCCGCATTCCATGATCATAGTATAAACTTCACCTTTGATGATAACAGAGGAAGCTGTTCACAGCTCCTTGTTACTACCAGAGATTGCACTTCCTGATGGGAAGCCCATTCAAGGCAGCACAATTTAGGGTTACTAGCATCTGAAGGGACATAGTATAATTGATACTATTCTGTCTTTATAGTTTTATCTCTAATAAATGGCATTTTAAACAATACTTGACAGTCTGAATGCCTTTCCCGCTTGGATGATCTCTGGACATTATCCAGTCCAACCCCCTTGCCAATGTAGGGTCACTAACAGCAGGTTACACAGAGGTGCACTCCGGTGGGTTTTGAATGTCTCCAGAGTGGGAGATGGCATCAAATATCTGTGTGCTAATGGTATCACACATGGTATGAAGGAGGGAAAAGAAGGGCTATCAATCCTTTTTATTCCTTCCCTTCATTTAGTGCAAGAAAATTCTAACAGTTTCATGTATGGGGCAGTTTCTTTCTATTTTTCCAGTTTCAGGCATCTGGAAAAAAAATGGCACATGAGAGAAGTAGTAATATTCAAGTCAGAGCCATAAAAGATGTACTCATGCTAACAGTATAATGTGGCTTAAAAAAAACCCAAAAAACCAAAAAGGAAGAAGTCACATGTTACCATGAAATTATTGATCACTAAGGACAGGACGGAGAAGCCAAATACAACAGCAGGTTCAGATTCTTTAATAATAGCAGCAACAGAGAAAAAAAAAAAAAAAACAAAACTCAACAAAAAAGCCCCTACTCTGAATTTTGAAATAAAAGATTGATCTTGTCAGCAAATTCCCATTACTGTTTATCTCACACAAACTCCCTTTTCCCTATCTGATTTCTCATTACCATTTTTCAAACAGAAAGCTTAATCTAAGTCCTTTTCCCGGGGGTTGGGATGAGCACTGCGCCTTTCTCTGCCATGCAGTGTGACATCAGGCTGCTGCAGTCAGCCCCTGAGAGCAGACCTGGTTGGCCCCAGGCTTTCACGATGTAACCTGGCTGCTCAGAATTGATTTTTAGTGACTAACACCAATGACCTCTGATACAACGTTATTCATAAGTCTCAAATACTACAGTTCATAGACTGAATGAAAAATTTGGTCTAAAATGCAAAACAACTCCAAAACCTCAACATGAACATCTGCTAAGCAAGTGTTATCAAGAAGACTCCTAAGTGTGTTTTCAACATCAGTGTTCCCAGGGATTTACTAGCTATTATATTGCTACAAAATTTTATAAATTATAAATGTCTTTTTTTTTTTTTTGGCATTTCATAAAGTTGACAAAGTTTTATCATCAATTTTGGAAAGCTACACCCAGCAAACATTTGCAAATAAGGTACATGCAAGTACAAATCCCTCAAGTAAATTATTATTTTTATTCAAGAATTGAAATACCTGAACAGAAATTAATTCTCCCAAATATGTTTAAATTCAAGATGAATTCAAATAGTTGCACCAAAACCTATTTATCAGGACACATACTTTCACCTCACAAGCATACTGATATTCATAGATCCACTGAATATTATCATGAGTTAAGTTAATCAAATATTCCTATCTGGATCCTAAATACCTTATCCATTCACCAGTTCAGATCTTGGGCCTTTGAAGATGCCACCCTGCCTTCTTCCTTGCTAGCTGGCCTGGCTTGAAATTTGTTATCAAGTCCTGTCTCTGCCAGATACAGAATGCAGAAAAAGGTCACATCGAAAATAGATAGGAAAAATTAGTGAGAAGGGAGGACAGACTACAGTAGTCAGGACAGGACTTGGCCCCACAAGCAGACTGATCAATTGCTTATGTGCAGCTGGCACTTTTTATCTCATCTCCTCTCTGCTCTCCTTTGCTCGCTCCTCTCTAATCAAACTCAGTCCCCCCTTTTCCCTGCCTTTGACCCTCCTCCTAAAGATCCCATAATAGTTCTTCACATGCACACAATGCTCTCAGAATATCTCTAGAAATTTTATAAAATCCCACAAACATCCACAAAATTACCCTAAATACTCTTTCCCAGGAGGCCCAATAATTGTCTGGTTTCCCTACTTTCTTCTCAACTACAAAATTCTGGTTGAACTTCTTCAAAGATACAAGAGGTTCCATCAGTTGTCCCTTGATCAGTGACTGGAAATATGATCTTTGTTACTTTCTCTGGTATCTCCTCTCTCTTCTGATTTACCTGTCTGGCTATCTGATTTATTACTTATCTGATTTATTACTTATCCTGTCTCTTGTCTTTCCCTCTTACACAGATGAGCTACGTATTCTGACAAACCCCATATCCTTATGTTATCTTTAACAGACTAAGTCAGCTTCATGGAGTCAGACTTGCACTACAAATGTCACTACAAGATTATGTATTACAAAGCTTTACTTACAAAAAAAACCCCAACCAACCAACCAACCAACCAAACAAAAAAAAAACAAAAAAACAAACGGGTAATGGTACACGCATCTGTAAAGTGCAAACCTGTAGGAATCAATTAAGTTTCACTTATGTGAGTATAACATAATACTCTGCTTCACACCAAACATACAAATGAAAGCTGCAGTCTACTGCTTTGTCAAACTGTGCTTTCCTGACATGAAAAATTATTGTCAGTGCCAGGACAGGTGTAATTAGAGGTGAAAAAAAATCTAACTATTATTTCTATTGTGCAGCAGTGTGAGAAGGCAGACTGTTACTTGCTCTTAGGCTAGATTCTCAAGTAAATTAAACACACAGGATTTTAAAGTTACATAATAGCTTTTGATCCTTCAGATCATTATCAATCAACTTTAAGGGTGGGCAGATAATTCAAATCCCCCAATTTGTTTGAAAAACACTTAGTAGTTGCATATTGAAGAGAGATACAAATCACTGGCCTTCCTAAGGAAAGGTAGGAAAACCACAACTGTTTTATACTCTTAGTATCTGGCTAATGACTTAGGCTCTGGCTAACAGTCAGCCTGTCATAAAGTACATGCTTAGCTCCCCAAAAGTCTCAGTCTTGTGTCTTTTTGTTTGTAAGAACATCAAAAGACACATGGGGGATTTTGGAGTTGAGACAGCGCAGGATAGAGCTGAAATGAGGTCAATTTGTACCAAAAGAAGTTCCATTAGTTTCGAAGATCACAGAACTGTCTTCAGTTAATAGTCACACTGAGAAAAAAACCAACCAATCAAAAAAGCAAAAACCCAACCAAAAACCCCTAACAAACCAATCCACAAAACAGAATAGAAAATAAAACCTCCTCACCCCTCCTCCCAAAATACTTCTTCTCCTTTGCACATTTATTTCAGGGTTTGTTTGCTTTAGCTTGGGAGGTGTGAGGGAATTTATTTGTAAATGGTTAAAGCACTCAGTGTAAGTTATTTAATAGTTTATCAATCACAAATTAATAAAAGACAACATAAAACCCATTTCCATCAACTTCATTATCACTCAGCCTCCAACATTCTGATAGACAAATCCAACCATGTAACCCATCTGTGTACATCTACAAAGGCATTTTTTCTGTTGTAGTATCACTGCCTCCTTAACTTCAACTACAAAAAGGGTTGACAATAATAAAATAACAGTGACTTCTCCTCATTACAAATACAGTTGTTTCTTCCCTGTATTTGTACTGAGATATGAAACAGATGACACAAAAATTCACTTATTTTGTAGCTGGCACAATAAAGAATGCATTGTCTGGAATATTTAAGTACTAAAGGAATAAAACTTTAATTTTCTATTTGTCACTTGGAAAAAGAAACAAGGGCCTACTGTCATGAAGTATAAAATTCATTGTCTGATATGATCTAGGTTTTAAAAAACCCAACAACACATTTCACAGTACGGCACTTGGTTTATTCAGGAAAATCAGGATTAGAAAATGTAATATTTGTTTGAGTGCATGCCCTGTCTCTTCTGCTTACAATGATGAAATGAGATCTTGATCTCTTCAGCAAATTTCCTTTTCCTGTTTAAACTGCCGATCTATAATGAAATGTAGAAGGCTTGTGCAAAAAGTAAGGTTTACTGTAAAGAAACAAATCAGTATAATTTCTCTAAGTACATTAAGTTGAGACACTCTAGGATAAGACACAGTCTCACACTGAATTTTTCAGGAAAACAAAGACATTTGAAATAATACAATTTATTACAATTCTGCAGTCACTTGTCCTGAAGCAATACGAGACAGAGTTGTGTTTTCAAAAAGTGCTGGCTTAAGCAGCATTTGAGGATGTTTTGAGTATCATATTTTGCAAGATCTTGAGGTACCTAAGAAGGCATACTTGTCTAGCTAATGAGAATTTTTTGGTAACACTTCTAAATTTTGGAAATAGGACTTTGAAACATTTTGTTGTGTTTTATAGAGTATACACATAATAAAATATAATTCAGTGCAGAAATAAAAATAAATAGTGCTTTTTTTCAACAGAAATTTATTAGATGATGGATATTAAGTGATTGCAGCTGTTTGTGGCACTGAGTCCAACAGATATACATGAACTCCAAGTCACCTCATGAGTTACTTTGCTCTATGTGGATTTATAGTACACAATTGAAGCAATGGAATTTTCACTTTTGTGACAGTTCTCTCACCATGCTAACCCCTCTCTCAACAGGCCTCAGACATGATCCACACTATGTCCTACATGTTGTATTTCCCTAGCTGGCCTTTTCTAGACAAGCCCTTACTACTAATAGTGCTTGCCCACCTTGAGGAGCAGTCACATCAGGAAATACCACAAGCCAGTGGTATCTGCTCTATTTATTGAAACAAACTTAACCACACTATGCTCTTCTGTAATTAATCATACATGCTGTCCATGCAGAAAGCTGAAATGAAAGTGCACAGCAGAAGAAAAATAATGTTGCCTAGCAATCCTCAGCATTAAAGAGAAAAGTTAACTAGGCAATATAGAAAATCTCAGTCAAAGCTGCAGGTTACAGTAAAGCTCAGAATAGAAGGCATAATTTATCTTCACACAACCAGCAATTTGTAAGTTATACCTTTCATCATATCAAATGACCAGCTTCTGAAAATATTAACATTTAATTAGTGAAATGTACAATAATGGAAATCGTAATGTGTTCTAAACCTGCTACATTTATATGTGGGAAAATGTCCCATCAGATCTTGCAAGTAAACATTGTTCATTTGCTTTCAATTTCACAGGAGTTCCATTTTTACATTGCTTTTTGGTCCAGTCTTAGTCCCTTGGGGCCTCTTTGTAATCCAAAATTGTTTCATGAACATTCAATAAAAGAGTGGGGCCTGTTGCCACCATAATAATTTATATGTCAGTACAGCAACTTAGTTCTGCTCTTCATCTTTCCAAGGGATTTCTCCCAGGAGTAAAAAAAAAATGTCACCTTCTATTTCCTGTATTTTTTCTAAGTGAAACAGACTTAAAAATGAGGATGGACTGATCTTGCCAGTTACCTGTATGCAGGCTTAGGACTGCCTGTTATGCTGTATTTTTATTTTTTTTTTTTGATGGGTGTTGTAGCACAGAGAGACAAAACAATTACAAGGCACTACCAAAGAAATCCAATACAGTTCACAGAGAGGGATAGAAGCAACATAACTGAACTTAAAACTGTAAAGTAACTGTGAGCCCGAACACCATGTCTTGGGCACAACTCTCTGAGAGCAGACTGAGAAGGCTTCCTTAAAAGCACAGCATCTTTGCAGGGACATACTGGAAATCGGTTCCTGCAAGAGCAAGAGCAGATTAGCAGCTCAGTCCCAGCAGGATGTAGGTGCTGCAGGCAGCAAGGGAGGATATCTGTACATGAGGAAGGGAATAGCTTCACAGTGACCTGAAACAGAGCAATTTGGTAAATGTCAAGGTGAAGTTTCAGCAGTGTAGCATTCGATTGGTCTCAGCAAGGAGGAAAAGATATGTGGCACATGGAAGAGCACAAGCAAGGCTCCCTGTCAAGTGGTGGCATGTTATGCTCAAATGAGCAAAGTAAGCAGCAGACCGTGCTCTGTAAAGAAGACTCAGTTCTGGCGTCCCTACCATATTTGCAAGAGAACATTGCTTAATTTTGACACAGCTTACTGTTTCACATACATTGACAAAATGCATATAAATGACATACCTTTCACAAGACAAATCTTGGGAGAGGGAGAATTTTTTCTGATTTTCTCTCTTTTTCTTCAGACACCGATTACAACTAAGAAAGTTACCTTCGTCTGTCTAATTATTTCATATTTTATTGATTAAGATGTAGAGATAAAATAACCATATGTACAGATGTGCAGATATAAATGTTCCAGCTGATCAAACTGAACAGTAAGAATGGCGTTTGGAGATCAGAGCTGGTATGGAATAAACCCTAAATATTTAGAAAATAAAAAACTGAGTAAAATTCTCTTGCTATTGAGAGCCTACTGTATCTAAAGCATCTTGCTATACTCCTAGTGCCCATGTGTTCATTGAATGTTTTGTTTTCTGGCCCTCCCCATCCTTAACTAGTATTACATAAAGTAAATTATTTTCTCTATATTATATTTTACTCTCTGTTTTACAGTCACTATCTCCAGTGGGTTTGATGTTCTTTTACATAATATGTACTATAATTCATATCCAAACCACTTAAAACTCACAAATCCAGCCATCTGCAGTCTCAATTCTTCAAAGCACTACAAATATTTTTAAACATATGTGCCAACATTTCTGTATTTATAAAACTGATTAATACACTACATTCAACATAAAATTTTAAAAACCCAACAAAACCCAACAAGAGTATATGCATATTTGCTTTCAAGTTCTATTAATGGTCTGCAGGATGTATTCAAGTAGCTTCTGCTCTTAATTCCTTTGTATCAGCTGTTAAACAAAAGCTAAAAAGTTATTTATTAGTTACTAATTAAGATACAAGTGTACATTTAAAATTTTTTACTTGTTAATGCGTTGTAAATGCATTATATATCTAAAAGTTCTGATATTTAAACTGCATTTAAATATGAATTTTGATAAAAATAAACCGGGTTTTGTCACTCACAGAAATATGAAAACATTGGAGTAAGTTGGCAGAACCCATTGAATTTGCCCCACTGTGCAGCTATTGGCCATACAAGGAATTAGCCAAAGGAAGCCTATATGTTTTATACAGAATTAAAATTCTGTGAGGAGCACACATGACCTCTTCCTGAGGAACACCTTCAGTGCAGGTGGCTCTGGTGCAGCTGCAGTGGGAGCTGCAGGATGAGCTCTGGGTGGGAGCCCCAGACTAGAGGCCGAGAAGTGCCGACACTTGGCATAACAAAGGAGCCACGAACCTGTGGCCTGGCCAGGTGGGACTCTGTGAGTGTAGGGTGTTTTGGTCCTGGATCAGGTGCTGCGAGTGAGACTGCCAGAGTGGCTCCTGGATGGTCGGACAGGGAAGTCTCCCTAACATTCTGCTACATCCTAGAGCCCCCATTGTATGGTTACACTTTTTTTTTTTAACCCAGGGAAAGCCACCTCCTCACTGTCACAGTCAATTTTGTAAGTGGTCACCAATAAAAGTTCAAGGATATTCTATAATTTTGGTGTAACAATAAGGGCAAAAGTTTGCTTGAGATTTTTAGAAAAAAATAAATTCTTTCACATATAAAAACAAGCAAACGAGCAAGAACCACACCCCCCCAAAATAAACAACCAAAAACAAAGACAAAACCACAGAAAAACCACAAATAGTGTACTGATTATCATTTCATCAAAATGGAAAGAGTAGTGTTTTACTTAATATAAAAGCATTTATTTCAAGGCCAGTAAACTTCAGCTAGCAATTCTGTCTCAAGTGTGGATACCTTTCTGGCTACACAGAGACAATTATGTCAAATAGACAGCAGAGACCATTCTGCTATAATCACTTTAGTCCCCCACAGCAGTGTGATTTTTGCAGACTGCATGGACTGAATACCAAGTGAGCCTTGATGCTCTAGATACCATCAGTGTGGAACCAGAAATGGATTAGAATAACAAAGTAAAACCTTCTGGCATACAGTGCGAAATTTATTTTGCCCATGCAGCCACATATGACTGTCACTGAATAAGAAAGAGAAGTCAATTCAATAATAATGTTAAAATTACTGTCATGCATACTACTGATTAGGTAGGAATAATATAAGCATTTTAAAATTCTGGTGTTTCCTAACCAAATTATTCCTCTTTGTATTCAAGGACCAGTGAAACAATGGGCATAAATATGCAACAAACATTGCTGGACATAACACCAATTCTGAGAAGCATGTGCATTATATTGCCTACAACCTATATGCCTTACCAGGTGTGATAAAAGCACAAAAAAAGTGAGTTTTGTGCTCAGTATACTGAAATATGTCCTTTACAATAGCTTGCAAGAGGTAAATCCCACAGCTGCAAAATTGTGCCAGACTTCACTATGGGTGAATTTCTTGCTTGGGTGAAACCATTATAAATAATTCCAGTAGATTTTTAAACTCCTACCCAACCCTTGTTAAAGACAAGGGAACAAAAGCATTATCACTATGTCGAGGAGGGATATTTTAGATTGCCATTTAATAATATAATACACATGAAAAATTTGGAAATAGATGCATTGTTTTGGAAGAATAAGGAAACGTATTTCAAGTAGTCTGTGTTTTTGAATATGATTTTTGGTTGGAAGTGGTAAAATATTGTTAGGAACAAATTATTTCTGTTAAAATTACTCTAAAGTCTTTACAGTGGCACAAGGACATGAGATGTTGAAATGGTAATGCCAACAAAGATTTAAAGCCTCCCAGCGGTGAGCTGAGGTTGCCCCAGAACTAAACACAATGATAGTATGTGTCCTCTGAACTTTAAAGATGCAGCAACTTTGAAATATATCAAGATAAGATAGGGTTAAAACATAATATCATGGAATTTTTTTCCAGTTGGACAATGTTTGAGCAAATTCCTCTGTTTTACAAGGCAGGATTTCCCCCTTACTTTTACTGAGATACGGCAGCTATTCATGCTGATAAACTCATTATGAAAGATGAGTCCTCCAGAAATGATCGCTAATTTTCAGAAGAGTTCTCCAACTCTCAAGGCCACGTATTTCTTAAAATATAAAACATTGTGAAATGCCTCTTTTCCTGTTTCACAGACATTTTAAAAAGTGTTCACTAAAAACTGTAGAAGACAGAAGTGGGGTGGAGGGGCACATGAACAGACTACTGAGGTAAATCCCTGTTAGACTTTGCACTGCCTATAAGGAAGCACACTGAATAGTCCCCATCTGGTCCAAAATAGTGCTTTTGAAACTTTTCAACAGAGAGAAGATCTTGCTCAGTCAGAACTAGAGGCTTCTACCAACCACACCTGTGAGACACCCAGCAACGGAAGTGTTTGCAAAAGGCTAAATCATTTTCAAGAAAGATTATTGCAAAAAAAAAAAAAAAAAAAAAAATAAANAAGTTTTTAACAAGTTCAACTCTTTCATCTGCATTAGCCCTACACCAAATGAGGTGGTTTAAATAAATCATAATCTAATCTGAATTAAAAGGGAAATTAGACTTGCAAAGGTGTTTCAGATTCTTAAATTAACAAAGGGAATAATCTTAAAAGCACAGCTCTGCTCTTTGTTGACTCTGTAGTACATAATTTAAATACCTGAGATATAACTGAAGTACTAATTGATGTTTTTATTCTGAAGTAAACGATTGGTTTCATACAAATAATCTTTTATTATTTAACCCAGATGAAAAAAAAGTGAAAAAATTACATTGTATTTTTACTTATGTTTTGACTAAACATGCATATCCTGGTTTCATATTGGTTAATTCCTCTCAAGTCATATATTACCACCTGAACAAACAGCACAACAGGCTGCACAGCTAAAGGCATTTTCTAAATTTACAAATATACAAACAAAATATGCAGAGAAGAATTAAGTAGTTAGAATGGGAAAACGTTTTAAGACTGAGTAGTTTCTCAACATTTAAAATGAAGAGAAAAGAAAGTTAAGAAAACTGTGTAGTAATTATAAAGTAAAGAGCCTATCTGCCTAACAAAAACCTGGGATAATGAATAGGCCAATGCAAAAATGGCACTACTTGATAAAACGGTATCAGAAAGAGCAAAGAGCACTTTCTGAAGTAAAGTGGCAAAGCCAATTTCAACATAAAAGTTAACATTACTTTTGTTTCACTATTGAAATGTTTTTTTCCTCCTGTCTTCAGACATATTTATCTTGGAAAAGACCAGGAAAATTAAGAAGATCCTCCAAGAAAGATAAATATTGACCATGTAGACATTAAAAAATATATCTAGCTGAATTAACACAGTAATAATTTATTAATATTTTAATACTAATTTAAAATGGCATATTAATATTTTAAGCTGTTATTATCCTGTTAAGTTTTGCTGTACATTTATGTATCATCATTCCTTGGAAAATATTTCACTCAACTAAGTATAAAGGTTCACAACATTTTCCGGCAAACTAACAGCCAAACTAGTCTTAGTCAAAATAGCAAAAACTCTGTTTCTTAATGTTCTCTCTCTTGTTTGTAAACCAGTATGAAAGATAGACTAATACTCCCTAAAAAAGCTTGCTTAATTTATTGAGCTTTTGCATTATATTTTCTTCCATATGGGTGACAACTTGCATGAAGCACAATGTGGCAGAGAACACATCAAGTAAACAAGCTACTTTATAATTAGATGCCCTTGAGAAAATACATGTCCTGTAGACTCTGCAATGAGCACTGGCCTTCCATGATGGACTCCAGTTTCCATGCTCAAAATTTTTCCAAAGAGAGATGGTGGGGAATAGGGGCAGGAGGTGAATGCTTTTCAGCTGTTTTCCCAACATGCTGGGACAAAGTCAAACCCAGCAACTGGAGAGTACCCCCCAGGCTGAGAGGCTAGATATAGAGACATAGTCTGGAACTATAGCACTTAAAGTTGCTCAAGACTTCTAGAAACCATCATGCGGCCTTCTTCTACAAACTGCTGTGAAAAGTGTCATTTTTCATGTGGAAATCGTTAGTGAGCCATTCATTATATATTTATAGGAAAGAAATGTAATCACTGAACAACATACCTAAACCTGTCAGAATTTTGTTGTTACTGTGTTAATGATAATTTACTAAGGGTTTAGGTGAAGGAAATAGATTCCTAACTATTTTACTGAGCTCTCCAAATGGTATAAATATCATGCGTATACACAGTACACTTTCTCTAAGCAATTATCTTTCATTCAGTATCAGACAATGGGCCAAGAGGGGATTTACATAGACAGTGCTTAAGCATGACTGTGTATTCTGCTTGCAAGGAGCATAATTATCTTTCCTTTACAAGTGACATGGCTATTCCTTGTCTAACCATATGACAGGCATTTGTTCCATATAGTTTACTCTATTGCAGATAAGCAATTAAGCAGCAAAAATAACATTTTTAAAAAAAAAAAATTATTTCCATGTTAAAGCATTTGGTTTTGTTGGTAGTCTGAAATTTCTTTGCTATCTCAAAGTTCTTCTAATATGATCTTTTTGAAAGATGAGCCACAGATACTCAAAACATCAGCTGTAGCATTTAGCTGCATTTGGTTTACTGAGTCATGTGGCACTGGTTCTCTTTCCTAATTCATCAAGGCACTTAAGAGTTTTCACTTCAATGACAGGACTCATTTGCCTAAAGTAGTCAAGTTGTTAATTGCTAAATATCCAGCTTTCCTTGTAATATAAAGTACATAAATGTACATTCTTTATAAGTATTATACTGACATGAATAAAAGGAAGATCCCAAAAATGTGGCCCTGTTACTGAAGGAGGGTAACCACAAGGGTAAGGTACTCACTGCTTTCTTTGCCTCAGTTTTCAATGCCACATTTTCATTAGGTTCCCCAGGTTGCTACACTAGGACACTGAGCTCCAAGTGTTAAAAAAAACAAAAAACAACAAAATTGAGCAGGCTAGCCAGCTGTTCCTTCCCATCTAGATTATTCTGTGATTGGAAACTTCTGTCATAATGCACAGGGTTCTAAAGCATACACCTGAATGGTGAAATGAAATCTATAGCAGTGGTGGTAACTGTATGCACATCTTCTGTTATAAATGACCACTGTATAAAGCGTAGTATTTATTATGAATTAGGAGAGTATCCTTAGTGAAAGAGCTGAGCTTTCATTAATGTCGGTCTGACATTTGCAAAATTGATTTGTTTTGACATTTAGAGCACTTCTGTTGTAGTGTGGGCTCATGTCTGACATTAAGCAAACTAAATTACGGTGGTTTTGCTTAAAAGCTTCCCATAAAACACTGTTATTTTACAATGCAGATGACATCTGTTCTAGCAGAAGCAGTCATGTTTTACAAAAACATAGCAGGTATACTGACTTATGTGGAAACAAAATCCTTAAATGAAGAATATCCAAAGCATTAAATGTTGGCCACTGAAAATAAATGAATGCTCACACAACTTGTAGGTTTACTCATAAAACTTGGAATCCAATTAAAAGTTTGAGGTAATGCATCAGAAACCTTATCTGCATTTTTATCTTAAGGGGAAAAAACTTGTTTCTATCTTAAGAAGGAATAGGAATAACCTGAGAAAGCATGGGATAGATTAGTTCAGACACTGGAACTCTTATTTTAGCAGTAATGCAGGTCTTTCCCTCTTATTAGTTTATATTTGAAATGCATAAACAGATCAAGATAAAAAGGGTTCCTTCTGAGTGAATCCTATCTAAATGTTCATCGATTATTAAATTTAATTGGTTTTCTTTCTGATGCATTATATTAATTCAAATGTTATTTTACGTTCAATTTTCTGCTCCATAACCACAGTGTATAACAAATCACTGGGTTCTTCTGGGATTTGTGTCTGACAGGTACACAGCGCAGGATCTAAGATGGTAATCCACAGTGTTGTATGCCTTTTTTTACACATTAAAACTTCATAAACTGAGTTCAAGTAATCTTTACCATTAATCATACATGCATGGAATATTCAAAAAAAGAAGAACTATTCCAGCATGCCTTCTTTGTTGCTCTCCCATGGTAAAGGTGGATGATGGAACAGAAACACAACTGCTTCTAATGGTAACCACTTGGGGAAACCCAACCCCTACAAACTACAGCAGGTTTCTCTTTACTGGGTACCTCTGCAGGTCACACTCTCTATCCAAATGAAGCAATACTCCATCCTACCTTTCTGTCAGCTCAGGAGTGACAACAAAGCCAGATGGAGCCTTTTACCTCCTTTATTTTCTGTATTCTCTTCCATATTACAGTACTTGGCTTGTTTGTCAGTTACCTGGGATTTCCAGATGGTCTCGCAGGACTCTGCTGGACAGATCCAAAATTGTTTAATTTCCAAGGTCAATTGAAATCAAACCAATGTGGCCAATATGAATAGTGTACATGCAGATGTTAAATGACTACACTTGTTCCTTTCCTAAAGTTTTGGCTCAACAATGTCAATACCACAGAACTCCATGAAGAATTGTGCCAAATTGGAAATGTACTTTGGTCTATTTCTTACTTTTCCTAGCTAAACATAGCAAGCGAGTGCCTGTATGCATGGTATTCATTCACATGATGATCTTTTCCATGTCTTATAACTTATCTCTCTTATAAAGTGCCCTCATTTTATATCTCAAAATGGGTTTTGACATTAACATGGTATTCAAGGTAAAGTCCTGTCATCAGCTCCATGACATTTACTTTCACCACTGCTTTCCAAAATGTTGTCTTTGCTCTAGTATTTCTTGTCTGCTCCTTTCACTGAGCTGTCGGCTTTGACATGCAGCTCATTTGCATAATCATTACACTTAAATTTAAGTAGCAACTTAAATATAAATATCATTAACAGAAATTATTTTTTCTGGAGCACACTGCATTCTACTTGTCAATCATATACAACCACCAGCCTGTTCTCTTTCCTGGATCATCTTTTCCCCTAAATTTTTCCAAATTTAATGAAATTAATGCACTTTTTTGAGCTATGACTTCTTCCCTCTCAGCCTATTATCTTTTTGTTTACAATATCAAAAGCAATATGTAATATTAAGTTTGTGAGAACAAAAATGTCATGTATTGTATTCTGAGTTACAGTTCTAGAACCTATGTTATCTATAGTCTTGTACCTTTAATACTCTTGGTAAATGAAACAGAAACATCATAATAGTATATCCTTATCAAGCAGACTTGCCATATTTTTTATGTAAGTTTATTTTTAGGAATGGGCATATATTTTAAAAGTGTGTGCACAAAAAGATAAAATTAAAAAAACCTGAAATACCTATCCCATTAAAAATTGAATTTAAGCCCACAATTACATTACCTTCCCCATTAAATTTACTTAAATTAAACTAAGCTTTAAAATATACATTAAACACATTAAACAAATTATCTTTTAAGCACTGTTAAACTTGAAAATCAAACAAGATCAACCAGATTATTCTTAGATGAGTAAGTATTGGTTTTAATACCAGGTAGACTATTAAAATTTATTATTATTATTATTATTATTATTATTATTTATTTTAGGGATGGAATGAAACAGCTCAAGGGCTGAAACACATGAATTTGCATTTTAATGCATTTCTGCAGATTGATATGTCAAGGACATGGTACATTTACTCAGGCAGAGTGAACGAACATTTATTTATGAAATTTCAGTTTTAGAGGGAAAGGACTTCTATCAAAGCTGTTTTATGTACTGCTCTTAGTTGATATTTTTCACTATCAGTGACATGACAATAACTGAAGTTCAGGGCCAGCTGAAAACTCAAAGCAACATTATGAAATATCATTAGACAACTCTATTAAATTTAAAATTAACTGTGTCAACAGTAGCTAGATAAAAAAACTTGTTTTTTGTTTTCTTTTTAACCCGTAGTTTTCATTGAACACTAATGAAGATATAAGAAATCAGTAGTCTCAGCATCATTTCCAACAGTGTTAAACCATTGTTCTTGAGAAGGCAATTATTGTAGTAATTAATATGTGCCTCTACTGTTCTGAAAGAGTAATACCACTTATATTTTCTAATCATGCTAAGAAATCCATAAACATTTAAAGTGTTCCAGATTATGCACTATCAGTTTTCTTGCCATTTTCAGTTCCAGTGGCTAATGTACATCAAAAGCAAAGCAATAATTTGAAAGTCCACAGGTAATTATTGGAAAGTAAACTGGCGTATTAGTTTATGACTTTTACACTTTTACACACTCAGTATATGATTGCCATTGTTATTCAACACCTGTAGTTCCTTTTTCACAGAATCAATAAGAATATGCAGTCTATCAAAATGGGAAAATTTTGGTACTCTGATACCATATAAATGTGTATCAGTAATCTAGAAACTACATATAATTGTGTCTAGGGAAGAAGGACATTTACATACTGTTTGATAAGTCCACAGTATCTCCAGGTTACTGAAAAGAACATGCCGGACTGTAGTGCTTAATTTCAGTGTCTATTGTCAACTGATGAATTTTCACTGTCTTCTTAAAATTTTTAAGAGTGAAACGTTGATGCTTCTAGATCTTAAAAAAAAAAACAAAACCAAAACCCAAGAACAAAGGGTCTTTTAAGTATTTGCCACTCCCTAAACTCAAACAGTTCCAGGAAGCTTCTCAAATCTAGTGGTGGAGATACATCTGAAGTGAGCTTCATATCAGCAGAATTTGTAGCAAACAGCTTACCATAAATGAACATCTGTGGTACTTTCAGGAACAAAGCAAAAATGCTGAATTTAGCCTTTGCTTATATTTGCCATCACACTGATACTGCTACATAAAGCAATCCTCAACAACACAAAAGCCTGTTTCAAGTGTGCGTATGCACTTTCTACATCAAAACCTCACTTGTTTAGGCTCATGTACACTGTATCTATAAGGACTAAGTGTCAGAAAGAGGTAGTGGCATTCTACTGTACACCAAACTCTGCACATCACCACCGAACGCTACTTCATGTTTCTGTATTCAGCATGGTTATTGCATGAACTGCAGAAGGCAGGTTTATTGAGACCAGTTGATCTCCACAAGCAAAAAGAAGAACAAAGCAACAGCAACAGGCTGAGGAAATTCAGTAACCCTGTCAGAGCAACCAGATGTCCCTCACCTGGCTCCTTCAGGGCTTTCAGAGAAGGATCAATTGGTTGATTGTCCTGCAGCAACACTACTCATAATGGAAGAAGGCCTTCTCAGACCAAGTACTGTTCCTGGCTAACACTTTTCAAATAAAAGACAGCTTTGATAGAAATTTTCCTTCTTTTATTTTCCTTCCAATCCAACCAGCACACCCCTCC
>VZTX01009501.1:161783-194111 GCA_013400915.1 Pardalotus punctatus
CCCCCCCCAATTTTAAAATGCCAGTATTACTTAATTAAAGAAAAACTGCAGATCAACAGACAGGACGGATAGTCATGACAAAATTCTGCTTGAAAACGTGTTTCTGTTGAAAAGCAGAAGTTCGGCAAAATAAATTTGCCAACTTCAGAATTTGGGGAAATTTCAATTAGCTTTGACACAACAAAAAGTTTGTTACTGTTCCATAATATTCAACCATCATATAAACATGTTGTATTTTCATTTCTTCATTTTCCCATTACTCTTACCAAAAGGTATACTTGGCTGTAATGGAATAACTTCCAAACTTCTAGAGTTGCTAATTTTCCAGGTAAAACACCTCTGTAACCTGATGCCATACTAAATAATACTATTTTAGAAGGATTGCCACAAGTTAGTAATCTCCAAATGCATACAGCAGAGGAACACACAGACCAACACAGGATCCACACATTTATCCTTATTGCATTCCTGAACTCCTTTTTAATTTGTTTATAAAAGGGAAGGTAAATTGAAGTATCTCCAAGTGAAGAATTTAATAAGAAAACAAGACCCCCAAATCACTACCAAAGCTACTAGTCACAATATTGTCTCTAGAAAATGCTAATAGGTTTCTCAGCTCTCCATGTCCGCTGGCAGGATTCATACCAAGTTACTTCTTATAAAAAAACAACTTATTTGTAAAATGCCAACTTGGCATCTAAAATATAATACAATCAATAGAGCCAATTTAATATCATAAATATGGTCCAAAAATATTATATAATTACTCCAGACACACACTAAATAGAGTGGAGCAGAAAAAGCACATGCAAGCTCACATTCTTACCATATGAGCAGGTCATTCTCTAAACATATATATAGATAAAGCACAAATTTTCAGTGTTATAAAAGCTGAATGCAAACGATGATAGAATTCAGAAGGATTAGTACTCTCTCTTTACACAGTTTCAAAAATATTAATCTTCCTTAATGCTTCTTCTGAATGCATAAATAGTAACATCTTAAGTTATGAACCATGGAAGGTAAGAAGATAAGATGAGACATGATGAATCAGTAACCAAATGTACTTCACGATGATCTATTTTGCTCTGTAGTACAAAACTTAGAGTCATGGACTCTGCAAATTCCAATAGAAGAAAAAAAAAATTAAATAAATCTCATTAAAACTCACTTTGCAACAAAATTATATTCTATTCCATTGTGATTATTTCTTACTAGAAATAAAGGCAATGTGTTTTATTTTCAACAAAAGTAGGAATAAAACCACACATCTTGATTCTCATGTACTTTCCTTTGACAGCCATGTCAACTACTAAAACAGTCACTCAAAAGCTTTCAAGAAAAGCTGCTGATTCTGATTACTAGGCTTTATACAAACACCAGGCAAGTATAAATGAAGTCGCATGGAATAAAAAAAATACACAGAAAAAGGTTTTCTGGGTTGCCCAAATGAAAAGCAGTGGCAGCAGCTATTTCCAAGAGGACAAAATATAAAAAGTCCTTCAGTAAAAGGAATAGAAAAGCCATAGTAGGCACCCTTCTGACAGCTGAAGGGTTTGGGCTCATTGACAGCTCTGCAGGACACCCAGTCATAACACAGTACAGGTATGGCTTCTCACAACCAACAACTTTTTTTTCACTGATGGGCTTCAACAACTTAAAAAGCAAGCAAGCAAACAGAACGTGGAAAACCAAACAAAACCAAGCAAACAAAGAACCAAAAACAAGCTCACAAAAATCCCATCACCCTGCACATTACACTACTATTGCATTTCCAAGAACAAGCCAAAATTTTTCTTTTGCATTTTGACTCCATCAAATAATTTCTGCTTCCTTCTTAGCACAAGAATGGAAATCAAAACAAAATAAATTTATCAACTCCATAAGACCAAAGCCCTCCTACTGTGATGGGGAATTTTAGTGTCAGCAAAATCAAGACAATGAAGTTCAATTCCCATATCCATTTCATGCTTGTTTTCTTGCCTGAAAAGTCTGTTAAGATGCCAACTAATGAGTATCTCATACTGAATTTTATCATAAAGACACCTTTGTTCCAGAGGTTGTCTTAAAATAACAGAGAGGTTATTTTTTACTTGATGGAGATGCATGGAGAGGAAAGTAATTTTTTTTTTTCCCTAGAGAAAGAGATTAGAAGAAACCAATATTAGAATAGCTAAAACTATTATAATTAATTATAAGATTTTGATGTTTTGTACAGTTCAGCATAAAAAGTGACAGTTAAATTCTTTACTGAAAAGGAGGATATACTGATGTGTATACAACATACTGGGGGAGAATCTTGACCCATATTTAAAACATGCACATTCAGTTTCTAGGAATTTGTAAGCCCAAGTGAAATAAAGGGTTTTCACATTACTATGTACATGCAAAATCAAGACCTTTGGAGTAAATTGATTTAAGCCTATGGAGTTTTTCATCCTATTCTAAAACAATTCATACAAACGCATTTAATTTAGTATGTGATATTAGAAGAGTACTAAAAATACAGGTTAATCTATCAGAAAAACAATGAAAAAATATGTAACCAAGCAATTGATTCTAATGGGTTACTATGAACTGATCCTGAAATAAAATGAGAGAGAGATGGGGAAAAGATAATGCATATACAGAGAGGCAGAACTGGTTCAAAGCACATGGAAATGAAGTAATTACTATTACGGGAATTCTTACTTGTCCCATAAGAAATTCACTCTAAGTGTAATTTTTCTGGGTTTTTTCCCATACACTTCCTGAATAAATCAACCTTCTGAAAATCAGCTTTGGACTACTGCCACACTTTTGCTTATTTTTTGACTTTTCATACTCAGCACTTCACTACAATATAATGCCTATTTACATTACAGGAATTTTAAAAGGTGGACAGGTATTTTAAAAGTCACTCAAGAAAATAGTATAGTCTTTAATGAAAAGTAAAGTTGCTCTATAGTCAATGTAAAATGACTGAATCTAGCGGTCAGATTCAAAGTCCACTGATGTCAAAGCAAAGGTCAGTCTTTTAAATATTGTTTTTATTTCTTTAAACCTCAAAATACAGATGTCTCATCTGACTGGATATATAAGACTGTAATCCACTTAGCAAAATTAAAGAGAAATATTTTGATGAAAATAATTAAGCACGAAAAAATTAATCACTTTCCTAAGATTTTTATGTATATAAATGTTAAAAAATATATTAAAAAATAAATATATATATAAACAGCTGAAGCACGGAATTTTAGAGACAGAGGAATGGTTCAAAGAACCAAAGAAGCTCTAGGCTTGTCCCATTATAGCAAGTGAAAGTCAGAGTGACCACTGACTACAGCAACAACCAAGAAAATCCCTGAGTCCAGCATCCCTTTTGGACCCTTCAGGGAGGGCTACAGAGCTGTTTTCTCAGACTCTTAGGAAGATTTGTTTGGTTTTCTCTGCTCACATTCCAAGCTAGCAGGAAGGACACCAGCCGACCCTCCTCCAAAAAAACATGTACACAAAGATACTGAGACATCATAGCACAGAAAATACAGTTTCTCTTTCAAGTGCTGTGGCATAGCTCCAGTAATCTTTCAGATCAGATAAATCCAAGCAAACATGATAGCTGCTTCCATTAATCCAATGGGCACAAATTCCAAGTATATATGAACAGACTGTGATGTAGCTGATATCTCATGTATCCCTTTTCTAAGCCAGTACAAATTCTTTACTGCTCAGTGTATGACAGACTCAGATTTTGAAAACTCGTTTGATTATAAATTCAAAATTCCTCATCTCCAAAGGCAAGCATGCCCTATACAAAAGGAAACTTCATGCTCTCCTAATAACTAAACATAAATATGCTTAACTTTTCATCATATAAGGAAGTCTTATGATGTTTCTGAAGCTCATTAAATTGAAACTCCTACAGAGAACAACCTCTGGGTATGCTGACTAAACTGTATAGGTTTTAAATGTGTTTCTTCCTGAAAAGTTACTTACAAAACACTCTTATTACTTAAAAAAACCCCACAAAACAAACCATCAAAAATCACAACCCCCAAATAAGTAAACAGAAAATAAAAGCCAAAACACAAACAAGACAGAAAGCCACCGTAGCCTCAGCAGAACAGCTAGTTTTCTTTGTCTTCCCTGTATGCATCATGCATCCTCATAGAATAATGGATGCACTCGGAGCTGTTGGTGTTAGGACACATTGTTAACCGTTGCCAATTATCTTCATTTCCACTAGAGGGAATGGGAGTTGAAAGCAGCTGACACTGCAAAAGACTGGAAGTTTAAATTAGGCATAAATTGCGATGCAGTAGACAGAAATTGCCATCCTAACAGTCTTAATAAATACTGGCATGTATTGAAGTGCATGCTACCCACTGCCTTCAACAACACAAACAGCCTGGCACTCCCTGGTTGCCATGGAAACCACAGGATGCTTCCATTTTAAATTCTGCTGCAGTGCTGAGGTAGCATTTCCACTGCACAACGACACATGTTTATTATCGAAGAATTCTGCTACCACATCATCACATTGCAAGGTCACAAAAATAAGGAAATTTGCAGCACAAAAATTCTGTTAAATTTTCAAGTGTCTGCCTTACAGATATTAGACACAGAGTACTATGAATAGAAAAAGTGCCACCAATATTCTAAGTGGAAAAAAACCCCACATACCATTCCTTCTTTGCTTTTCTGTGGGGAATGAAACGCTATTTTCAGTTGCTTAATACATAAGATTTTATGAATTTAAATGCTCTAATGTCTTTACAGTGTCACTTTTGCACACTTGGAAGGAAACCAACAAGCTAATTCACTAAATACTTTGCAGAAAGTTATGAAAAGTGGCATTGCAAAAAAAAAAAAAAATGCGTACTCTATGAGACCTGTGAAGCCCAGATATGCAATAGCCAGCTTCTCACATGTTCTGTGGTCATGAACGGCTCTGCCTGTGACTGCTCTAACAGAAAGGTTGAGCTCCAAGCAGAATGTCATCTCTGCATGGCAAAACAGAGATCTGTGGTCAGTGTACACCTTCCTGCTATCCATTCATCAGCCATCTCAAAATTTACATGATTTTCTATAGCAAGTTCAGTCTACATCTAATTGCAATAATGATTTTTCATGAAAAAAATCATGCCTTTCTCTGGAAGTATTTCTAAAGTGTCCTCCATTGCTATTTCTAGTCTTACACAACTATAAAACCCACTTCTACTACTGAGGGCTAAAACCTTCCTTGGTCTTTCACACAAAAATATAAATATGTGTGAGGATGTGATCATAGCTTTTTAAGGGCTTAAATTGGATGACTAGACTGAAATACATAGCATGAATACAACCTTGGATAACAAAAGCACTGCAGCTATTCTTAGTCCTCCTCATCACTTATTTTTCATCATTTCCACATACAGATTAGATGTATAAAATGCTTATTTATTGTTTCTAATCTATCCCTCTGCTCCTAATGGGACTTCAATCCCTTAAAGCAGTATAATTGAGCTCAAAACTACACACATTACTAATTTTTACTAATTTTACATGTTTTATCATCCCTGTAACTTCCAAGATACCTCAGGTGCTTGCTGCTTCTCTTGAGTTCCTGTGATGTCCCATGTTAGAAGCCACTCTACATTATTACTCTTTGATGTTGTGCCTCAGAGGTTAGGAAGATAACCCCAGACATTTTGTACTTAAACCACCATAATGAAAAATCTAACACTGATCTTTTATACCAAAAATGCAGCATGATTAAAAAAAACCCCAAGAAATAAATTGGCTAATATTGATTGCCTTCTTGGTGCATGAAAAGATTTAAATTTCTGAGAACAGCAACCCAACAAACAAATATAAAATTTAAAAAAAAAACAAATGGGGATGCTACTCTCACATTACTAGTAAAGCATGAAGCAAACGGATGCGAGTTCTAAAACAGTCCCATCTTCAGAAGCTTGTTGCCTCCTAACACAGGCTTAAACCCTCCTTTCTAAAAGGACATTTTAAAATTCATTCAGAAGCTGCTATGCAGAGGTTCATATACTTACTCAGATAGTAAAAATTCTGGATTCAAGCCCATTCTTCAAAGAGATTTTAACAAAGTACATATTCTACCTCCACATCTAAGGGAAGAGTTTTAACTTGGACATGACATTTGCTATGGTGAGAGTTTTTTTACGCTGGGATACATTTCTATGTGACAGAGATAGAATTTTTGATCAGTACTCACTAGACAGAGGCCTTCTAATTCCCGGTATTTTTACTGTTCATTTGAACAGAATTAGCTGAAAATTATGTCATAATCCAAAGACAACCATATTTACACAACCAATTATTCAAAGCAAATTTTTTTTAAAAGTTCAGTCTTCCCTATCCCACTTCTAAAAAGGCATAAATGCACAGCCAAAGGAAAAAAATCCCCCATCTCCTGTGGAGGTGGCTGATAGGACTCAATATTCTATCACAAGCTCAAATATTGGATTTGCTGCTAATCCCTGCAATACACAAGGACTGCCCCAGCTCAATAAAATGCAGTTTGAAATGTCATTGAAACTGCTTACCCATCAGAGAATGGCTCACCAGATGCCAAGGCTTTGAAAACCAATCTGCAATCAGCAAAAGATTAAGTACAAAGATTCACCTGTTACACATACAAGTGGGACAGAAGGGTCTCCCAGGATAACAGCTCCCTTCCTCCTCACTGTCCTCTTCTCAATACACTCCCTCACATCAGAGCACTCTGGCCATTTGTCAGGCAAGTGTTAAGAGAAAGCTGGTTTTCAGAGTAGAAAAGCCTCATTTCTTTCTCCAATGTAGAAGACAGAAAATTGTGTTAAAAAATTGTCCATTCCTATCACTGTGAGACTGAATACCGAATATTAAAGAAATAAGGATAATTTCTAGTAAAAAGTAACAAATAAATGTGGATCCGGGATTAACCTTTTAATGCTCTCTAATGCACCTCTTTTTTGAGGAATTATTATATCTTTAGTCCACTACATTTTTTTAAAAATTATTTAAAGACATGCTAGAATCGTAAAATATGTCTCAATAATAGTTGTGTTCTGACACCAAAGACAAAGTATTTTCCTTGTAATTTTATAAAGCAAGCAACAGAAAGAGTGATTCTGTTGTCACTACTCATGGGATAATTTCTGTAAAAGAACTACTACAAGAAAATGTTCTTCTATGACCGTAAATGTATTTGGTTAAGGATGCTCTAATTATTTTTTAAATACTGTATAGGAATGTGGTGTTCACAGCTTTAAATGGGAAAAAAAAATCCACTGAAAACTTATTATGTATTCAGTGTCGGCTGTCCACTAAAACAAGAAGATGTCCCTGCTAATCTCAAACTTTGAGTCAGAACTTCCCAAGTGATCTTTGATATGCTATGTAAAACACTCACTGGTACAAAACTAAACTCTCAATTTATGGCCCAACTGCTCTCCATTTTTATTGTGAGATTTCAAATGCAAATAATTCACTTAAAGGCTAAGTACAGGTTTTCTTTTTCTACATGTTTTTTTCGTTAAGAATAAAATACAAACAAGTTGAAAACAGAATACATTACAGAGCGCCGTTTGAAGGCCTTTATCTTCAATTATTAAATAGTCATGCAAAAGCCAAAAAGGAAGATCATATCTATGCAAGTACTCTGCTAATATATATATGGTTCCAAGAGCTAGAAACCAACTAATTAGGTAATCACCAATGCAGCAGTTTATCTTAAGCTGTCTTAATTTAAAGATCCTTTTGTCAGCCTCTTAAATTTACATACCTTCAAGAACTTCCCCATGCACATCATACTTACAGAGATTCTGCAAGTAGCTGCCCACTAGCAAGATATCAGTAAGAACAATTTAGCATGCTTTTCTGACTACTTGAGAAACAGCACAATGATGTCAAAAATTTAGGAAGGTCAGAATATATATCTGTTATTTTTAACTGAGACAATAGGCATTGTCAAGAATTTGTAGGGTTTATTCCTTTCTTTCAAAAATACTCATCCTTACACTAGGGTTTCTATAGCACCATCATTATCACATAATAGAGAGTAAGTATACTCTGCTCCCTTAAATCATTCCTTTATATATTCTACAGCCACACTGTAGCTGTTTAGTTTATCCTCAGCTTCTCTTTCAAAGGAAGAGAGTGTTTCTCTAAAGGTGCCAGCTACACAGCAAAAATACTACATGACACTAATCCCACTATGAATGAACATGGGCCACCATGGAAGATGTCAAGCAGAACAAAGACTGCTTTCACTTACCCTGACAGTCAGCCCTCATGACTGTATCAAAACTCAACAGGCATGTTCATGGACAGAGAGTTAATCTGAAGTAAACTTTAACACCTTCAACTTTTCAATTTTAATTCACCTGGCCATTCAGCAAAACCCTCCATGAGCTTCCAAAATCTAGGGTATAACAGTTGGCCTGGGTCTGATCAGCTTCACAGACCCCTTCTGCCTCTGGAACCTGTGCACAGTATCCACCTCAATGTAATAGTGGCTAGCTGTACTTCCCTAATATTATATCTGCTTTCCTCAACAACTATGTCCTATCTCTGCTGTCCAGAAAAAGGGGAAATCTACAAAAAAATCCCACTTCTTAGAAGATCTTTGATGCCCAGAACAAACAGATGGAGATGGAAATCTAGATGTGAGCTGTGATAATTGTAGCAAAGTGTTAAGTTTCATTATGCAGAATACTGCACAAAATTTGCAAGCCTCTGTTGATGAAATGCTTTATAGGAGCTGTACACAAATTTCCTCTCACAAAGAAAGAAGTAATCATTCAGTATCTCCTGTTTCCCCCCAAAAAAGATGTCTTCCCTCAGCTTTGTAGGTCTCCTCAAAGCCAACAACACAGGCCAAAGAGTACCATAAGGTCTCAACTGCATGGTCACCTCACACCTGAAGAACTAGCTTAATTTATCCAACAGAACAAAATTAAGTAATCAATTTTCAAATGAGACTTAAAGATTATGTACATCTGTTGCATATTAACAAGCATTAGCGTGCCCAAGATAAATATTTAATTATCTTACGGTGAAAATTACTACATGGAATCAATGATATATTGCAATACTATGGAAGAAGCTAATACTAATTCATTGCCCTCTGCGACTTAGAAAATCATGTCCCACCAAAACTCCAAAATCTTTTTTCAGATTGTGGCTAATGTGAATCTGTATGTCACTCAAGCCAAAGTTATAACAAAAGAATCCATTGCTTTATTCTTCTTCCTCCTTCTAAAACAATATTTAACTATAATAAGATTTACACAATTTTAAAAAATTGCCAAATACGTACTTAACTATCATGCATTCTTTTTCAAAAGTCACTGTGAAGTAAAAGGCTATTTGAAAGAACTTAACAATTTACCTTCTATAAATAAAATAAACATCCTATACTTTGACAAAACAGCATGTAGAATTAAATATAATTATTAAGTAACAACTAGCAAACTTTTCTGATGCATATATACAATGACTGAAAAAATTCCACAAAATAATGAGGTAAGTCAGTCTGGATGGCATCACAACAATAGTTGTAGTATTTATAGAAAAAATAATCCCTAGAGTTCATAAATATTTTAAGCATTTCCATGACTTTAAAGTAAATAAGAAACAATACAATAATTATTAATTAAGGAAGAAGAAGGTTAATGTCATAGAGTTTGAATGTAAGTCATCGTAAACAGTAGTTATTTACTAAGATATTAAGGCAACAATGTTCAGACCTGTGCCTTGAAATTATAACAATCTGAATTTTTGCAGAATTAGGATTTCCAAGACATCAGTATAAGATTAAAAAAAAAAAAAAAAAAGTAGGCTCTGTAACTCCAAATAGCAGACTGCTGATGAAACAGTTTTGGATGCTGTCAACAACAAACTACATTTCTCTTTGAAAATTGCTTCCATGCTGTATCATATGCAGCATAGTAATGGGCTGAGTTGTAGGTGAGAATGCAGAGATGCAGAAACAGCTTGAAGTGCTTGAGGTTCTTATCCTAACCAAAGTGTGATTGCTATTACTAAGGAAGAAAACAAAAGACTAGCAGAATTCAGTATTTCTCAGCATTAAAAGGTGTGTTGCATGTATAACTGTTTCACGGTGTACAATCATTCATATATAGCTATTTGTTGTTCTGAATATTCTAAAACACATATACAAATGGAAAATCTATTTTTTTTTTTTAATGCAACTATTGTCTCAGTCAAATCTGTGCTCAGTAAAAAGAGAGAAGGTCTGACTTACAATTCTGCATATGAATAATTTTGTCTAAAACTAGCTTATCGGGAAATGAACAATGAATAAATTTTGAAAAATAGCAAAACCACCTGGGTGTATGATTCAAAAAAACCCAGAATGTTTCAGATCTGTATTTATGGCCAATCTCACTGGTAAAGATGTTCATCTGCTTTCCCAGTTTCTTCTCTGACACTATAAAACTCATAGTACAACCATTTCTTTCAGTCACAAAATGTAAGTAATAAAAATTCACCAATGCACTTCAATTTTCATTTTAGTATGATTAATTTAACATTGATTTTGTGCCGTAATTTTCTTAAAATTAGACATCTGTGGTCCCATATGCAGCATTAGATACTGACTGGAAACTTGATGCCAAAGGTGCATTACAACACTTCAGTACCTGCTTTCCAAATATGCAAAGAAACAATGTTAATACTCTGGGTAAAACAAGATGGAGGTCAGCACTGAAATGCATGATCTAGCTAGTCAACAGAATTTTCATATATCCACCTCAGATATTTTCCAGAAATAAAGAAAAGTACATACATTATACTGACAGCTTTTAAGTTCTCATACTGACTGTCTGGTTCTTCTTCTCAGTCAGAGCAAGACAGATTTCTCATTTTTCTATATTTTTCTTTTTTACCCAAGTAATGGCTAAGTGCATAATTGTATGGTGAACAATCATTCATATATAGTTATCTATTGTTCAGAATATTTAAAAATACATATGCAAATGCAAAATTTAAGTATTTAATTTTTTTTAAATGCAACTATTGTCTCAGTCATATAATTTTGCATCTATTCTTAGTAAAAAGAAGGAGAAGGTTTGACCTGAAATGCTGCATACAATTAGTTTTTTCCAAAACTAGCTTATGGGGAAATGATCAATAAATTGCACAAGTGCAATTATGGTGCAATTTTGAGTATGACAAGAATAATTTTTTAATGTACTAAAATGGCTGATATTATATATTAAAAAAATAAACAAACCACTGACACACTTCATGGCCAAAAAAAGCAGCATCAGGTTCCAGTAGTTCTGCAAAAAGAGTACAGAATTCTGATGTACTCAATTTTTCATAAGGTGGCAAGAAATGTGCATCTGTTCTGTTATGATTAACTCTGCCCTCCTGTTGTTGTCTCCTCATACATTTCTCTCACATCTTCTTTACAACTGTTTCTCTCTTCCTTCCCTCATGGTTTATTTCAAGCTATTAGAGTGTCCTACTCCTCCTGTATCACCACAGAGAGTTCTTGTGCAGTCTTCAATTATTGTATTATTTTAAAAAGTCAGAAATAGTTCAACAAGAATTTAGATTTTCTTGTTTTAATTATTTAACTGTGATAAATGCAAAAATAATGCAAGACATTACACTTCAAGAATACAAGAAGCTTCTATGCACTACCTTCTTATTTGGAGTTTATCTTACAGTAAAACTGCCTTTAAGAAGTTGTTTTTACTTCTACTTATAGTGACTTAAAAAGTCACTAGAGATATGACTTCCAAAATCAGCAATGAATGAACAATTGATGAACATATAGAAGTTCAAAACTGGGACGCTGTTTTCATCTGATTCAGGCAGCAGCAAAAGGCATCAGCATGCCAGAAGGGGAACACAGCTGCCAAAGGGGTTTCAGTATTACAACAGCAGATTTCAATCTTCCTGAAAACTAGCATGTCATTTGGGTACTTACAAAACCCAACCAAACAAAAAAAGAATAGTTCATTTAAAAAAAGCAAGGAGGAAAAAGAAAAAAAAAAATTATCCAAAATAGCAAACTTAGGAAAGCACCTAGTATGCCGGTTTTAGATGGGGTTGAGTTAATTTTATTCACAGTACTTTGTATGGGGTTCTGTTTTGGTATTGTGCTGGACACACTGTTGATACTACAGAGGTGTTTTTGTTATTTCTGAGCAAAGTCTACACAAAGACAAAGCCTTTTCTGCCCCTCACACCACCCCACCAGCCAGGAGACTGGGGCACCACAAGAAGTTGAGGGAGGGACACAGCCTGGACAGTTGACCCCAACTGACCCAAGGGATATTCCACACCACATGGTGTCATGCTCAGTTTATAAAGCTGGGGAAAAGGAGGAAGTGGGACATTTGGAGTGATGGTGGTTGTCTTACCAAGTGACTGCTATATGTGATGGAGCCCTGCTCTCCTGGAGGTGTCTGAACACCTTCCTGCCCTTGGAAAGTGGTAAATGAATTCATCATTTTGTTTTGTTTGTGTGGGCAGCTTTTGCTTTACTATTAAATTGTCCTTAGAAGTGGAAAAACCTGTGGGTTGAGATTCTCTTCTGATTCTCTCCCCAGTCCTGCTCATGGGGGAGTGAGTGAGCAGCTGTGTGGCACTTGGTTGCTGTCTGGAGTTACACTATGATACCTGATCAAGTGCCTCATTATCTATTAAAGCTCCCAGTTGATCTCAGTCCCATGTTTACCTTGAGTTTGAGGACTGCTTTTCCCCTGAAAGTCACATACAAAATTTAACACATATAAAATCTGAGAATACGAAATCTAAATCCATTGAATCTAATAAGTTATGACCCTATACCCTTGTAGCTAACCCTTTTTGTACATTTATAGCCCTGCAGAATAAACAGGACTTTTGTTGCCCAGGAAAACCTTAACTAACTTTAAAAAAAGTGTTGGATTTGTCAGACACTTGTAACAGAAAACAAAATAATGATAAACTGCATCATTCTTTATCATAACATGATGAAAAGTGTCATATCCTTTTGGGAACTATTCACAAACCTACAATATAAAAAAAGACAGGCTTTTGCAGCTTATTGCAGTAAAACAATGGAATGCATCTTAATGTAGTTCATCCTTTATCTTAATAAAGATCCTTCTAAACTGTTTTGGGCTATGAAAATACTGACACATTCAAAACCAAGCATCTCTGGACATACATCAAACACATTAGTATGTGACAGCCATACAGCATCTTCCATCCAAGGCCCTCATTATTGATGCCCATGTGAAACAGACAATTTTGTTATTCTCATCCCATTACTTGATATATACATAATCCGAGATCACCCAGCAGCTGGGTGATTGGGGAGAATCCAGAAGCCTTGACCATCAGTTGTGGAAGTTAATCAAAAGTCATTCTTCTCTCAAATCAGGTACACTTCAAATAGTTTCTGACATTCTTTATATATCAATTAACAAAAATTTGTCATTTCAAACATAAATAATTGTATAAAAAAATAAATAAAACCTGTAGAGAAGAAATTTTTACATTTCTGTGTTTTTATGCCTAAGTTTAAGTTTCAAGTGTCTTTCCAACTTTCTTCTTAAACAAAAGCAAAACAAGTTTTTATTTAATTACACATCAGCTATTCATACGAAAAAAAACAAACACCTGCAAATATAACAGTATACATTTCACTGTTGATTAAAAAAAAAAAAACAAAACACCAAAACTTGTTAGTTTAAATTACTCAAAGGTTTAATGTTATACTGACAGGCCAAATGTCACACTGCAGTGGCAGAAAATCAAAAGTCTTATACATCTTCAGAGTCATTAATTTAAAACAGCTAAGCTGATTTCTTATCATTCTCTTGAAATTTTTTGTCTAACTTATGAAATCCTGTACAGAGACAATGTAGGGGATAGGAGGAAGAAAAGGCTGCTCCAGTTTAGACTGTCAATCATAACACATATTACTAATCAGAAAACAGATTTAAATATTCTGATTTTCCAAAAGGCCCCTTTAAAAAAAAAAAAAAAAAAAAAGGCAGCACAAACCCCTAATTGATACAAAAGGTAAAAACAATTATTTTTAAGAATAGTCTTATGAAATGTCTTTCACAAAACTTGCTGCAGTCAAATCACTACCAAGAGCCCTAACATGTCAAATATGTAACCTCACAAAAAAATTTGTGCATCCTTGATGGGGACTGCTTGACATAGGGCAGCACATTCTCAGATGTCTTAATGTAGGACAAAAACCAAGTAAGATATGCATCTTTGCAAATCTGAAGAATTTCCACACTAGGGTATTTCTTGAGCAACCTAGATACAATCACTTCTCTCTTCAGCTGGGAGGGGATTTTCATAAACTGGAAAGCTATTGACTTTCAAGGTATATCTCATGTTCCTCCTTAATTTCAGGTTTTCAATTTGTTGAACATGCCTTTTAGAAATCTGAGGTTTTATCTGGAGTTGCATCTAGCTGCAAAACATAGTAAAAAGGTGTTTGATTGTTACTATTACTAAATGTATTGGAACAAGTAAATTTGTGCACTTTAGACATGGTATTTTTATGGTGAAAAATGTGAAGTAGTGCACAAGTTTTACAGTTATATGTCATTATTGCATACATTTGGTGTAGTAATTTTCCCTTCTATCTAAAATACTATGAGCTTTTTATGGTCTATATTAAGGAGCAGATTATTCCCTTGAACTCTGGACTATATTATTTGCTGTTAAAACGTCACTTGCAAAAACAATCACAGTAGTTACCACATAGCTGTACACATAAATATTTTATTATGTCTCCAGTTTGGCTACAATTAAAAGTAAATCCTTTACAGACCTTCTGCCCTTCAACTAAATCTTCCAGGTTTAGAACAGATTTATATACTTAATCTTTTTCTAAGGCAGACTCCACTTGAAAGCATTTAGGGAAAAGAAGTCATAGAATGATGACTTGATACATCTAAACCTTTTCTCTATTCAGAGAACTCATACTTGAGAGAATTAACAAAACCTCTCAAAAAACAAGCAAACCTTAATCTCTGTGCTGAATCAGTGGCTATTACTGGTTTCCAAACCCATTAGAGGACATTATGATATATTAACGCTGCAGGGGCTGAAGTAAACCTTCCCTGATTTGTTTTCACTGGATAATGTTATACTTGACCTTTTGTGTCCTACCATACAAAATTTTAATTTTTATTCCATCAAATTTTACAGAAATTTTTCTTGTTTGCATCATTAGAACTGCATATTATTAAAATCCTTTTATAATGAACTTGAGTTTTTATTCTTTATTGCTGTTCAAAACACAGCCATTCTTAAAACACACATCTACATATGCAAGGAGTTATACTTCTCCCTTCTATTACAGTGACTTAGGAAGTGCCCCTAAGAAGTAGAGAATAGGTTTTTTTATTATGTGGAAACTTGCAATGAACATAAAATCGTATAAGTAATTTCTTTTAAATTGGCATTTCATTATCAAGTCTTAATTTATCAAGAGTTCCAAAAACATGCAAAGTTATCAGTGTTGGAGTATACAGTCTATTTATATAGCAGGAAAGATCAGAAAAAACAGGGGTTCAAATTCCATGTGAACTGGAAGAAACAGTTTTTTGTACAACACCCTCACAATTCTGAAAGATCATGACATATGGGTTACGGTCATACGCAATATCAAGAACTGGTAACAGACTATGTAGTAGCTGATCTATGTAGAAGATACGTATTGGATTTGTCTGCATCTCTAAGCCACCATATTGCAGTTAATGCCAATAAATATACATCCAATATCAAACACCTAACAAAATTCACTTTCTATTATTTGCATAACTGATATTTTTCATTATTAAAGGCATGTTATAATATATGATGCTATGGAAATGTGAGTCTTCTGACACAAGAAGGAAAAGGGGTTTAAGAAGGAAAAGAGGAACTACTGAACTACAGAGATTACACGACTGAGCTTACATGAGTCAAACACTTCTGAACATTATTTCAAGTTCTGATACAGAGATTATTCAAGTATGACAAGAACAAAGGTTGTCAGTTATATTTAAAAGAAACAGATTTCCAGCACACATACTCCTTCATGTATTTGTATAGATGTACTTCACTGCTTTCTCTTTCAATATATCCCTACACATATTTGTGTCTTGACTGACATAGGTAAAACAGTTTTCTTTATTATAAAACACTTTGAACGGAAGAACATCTTCAAAAACTGCTATGGATTAACATTGTTTTAGGCATTATACTACAAGGTGACCAATGTCTCTAAAGGATTTTCCACATTCTTACCAAGAGATTATACCTATTTTCTTGAAACTACATAGGAATTCTTTTCTTTCCCAAAATCAAGTTTATTAGATTCAAATTATGACACCATTTTCCACCCTCTCACTTGACTCTTAGGCTACACAGTCAGAGACTGTTGTGTCTCTGTAAAAATACCTGGGTACAGTGAGCTGTAACACCTGAGTTCAGCGAGCCAAAGAAGAAAGGGTGTGCATGGTGAACTAAGACCTCTGCTACAGTTGGATTAGATCAATTTCTGTCAAGATGCCATTTTGGGGTTGGTGCTAGGTGGCTGCTTCCTATGCTGCACTCTACAAATAACACATATGGCATCAAAACACAATGAAGTGTAGCATTCTAGAACATAAAATAGAAGAAGCTTAAAGTACAACACCATTTTTTGACCTAATACTTCGCCTACTTCACTGTCATAACAGATGATAAATGATGCAGATATTGCTGTCAATTTTTGTAATAAGCAGGATCAATTTTATCAAAATATTTCTTTTACATTGCTGCTCATTGTTTCTTGTTCTCATAAGTAAATGTACTGTGATTTAGAAACAAAAGACTTATGCATTTATTCAATTATGTAAATACAAGAAGGAGTGCCTTGAAACCAAAATACACCAAAATATTTTTTATGTTAGAAAGACTCGAAGTGCCAAAAATTAAACAGTGTTAGATCAGAGTTTAACACATGCCCAACAAGAACACCTGTTTTGCAATCCAAACTTCCTTCTCCAGTTACCTCACTTGAAGAGTAAGTTGATAAAACTATCCTTAGTAATTAAGCAACAGCCTAATGGGAAGCCTACAGGGTTAATGAATGGCTTCTCCTTGGGTTATCATATCATAAATTTATCTAAATTAATTTTGCCGTTCTGACAGACCGATGGAGAGCTGATGGTGTTGGGCTTGAGGTACTGCTAAATATGTAGAGTTCTCATGTGACTGTGGAAAGGGATGGGGCATAATTCCAATTGAGGCACATTCCAAAAGCTTTCAGATCAGTAAAAGAAAACCAAATCCGCAAAGAGCGAACAAACAAAAAAACCCCAACAAAACAAAACAAAACCAAAAGCAAACAAACAAACAAAACCAACAAAAAAACCCAAACAAAAACAAACCCCACATCTCTTGATGATTCCTGGATATTCAATGAGCTTCAAAAACAGCATACTGCATCATACTTCCACTGCTTGCACCACGTAACATCATTATCTTGAAGTAAATGTGAATTTGTTTTCATTAAGTTCCTACAATTTCATATGATATAATGAAACCACATATGAAAACAACTCAGAATTCCCCCAGAAAATTTCAATAATAAATGAAGAAAGCATTACACCTCCCAGAGACCACAATGAATATCAAATACCTCAACATTTCTTTAATTTGACAAGAAATGTTAACAGGATGTTCAAAATTTACTGGGGAGTCCTGAAAGAGAACAGCATATGAAAAAAGAAGTTCTTTTTCTCTAGCAGGAGATTGCTAGGGCTTCCAAAACAGTTCCATACAAGAATAGTATTGGATCTTTATTGGGCAAAACCAATCTACACCGGGTCTTCCATTTTCCTTCCTGTGAAGAGACAGTAAGGTGGGCAGTGGGGAAAAAGGGTTGGGAGAAGGCAAATAACTCAGAGACAAACAGGTACAAACCAGGGGTGAAGTTCATGTTTGCTGCCTACATCCAATTAGAACAACATTTCTTTGATGACTTTTATTTCTTCCTAGAACTAAACCTTTGGAAAGGGACATCAGTTTTGTGCTGAACTGTTATTACAAGCTTGTGGTCTCATTGACAGCAAAAATGAAACTAAGACCTGAATCCCAGCAATGGCATCTTAATTTTGGAGCTGTGCCCCACCTCACATGGTAAACTAATTGCTCAGTTTGTAATTATTCAAGGCAGGGTCTTGGATTTCAAAGGATTCATATTCCTGGAAAATAACCTAGGGAAATAATTCAGTCTTATTTCAAATGATGAAAACATGACACAGAGAATTTTCATTTTGTTGCTTTTCTTCCTATGTACAATAAGAAAAAATAGTGGACTCTTCCAGCATGATATGGACTACATTTCTCTCATTCCTTCTTTCATTGTATTGCTGCTGCTTACAATGAAAGTAACTATAATGAGATAGTGCCTGGAAACTGACACATGCACAAACAACTGCAATCAGTTATTTACAAATCAAGTTTTTTACAATTTTCCTTTGTTCAAGTTAATATTGTCACTGCACTTACTATGGAAAAGGAGATGCAGAGGAATCAACCCTGTAGAAGAATAAAAATATTATGAACTAACAGGATAAATTAGTTTTTCATAACTTACAAAGATGACAGACATGCTTTAGCTCAGAAGAGTGGTAGTTTGCTTGTTTCATAAAATTTGAAAATACTTCACAATCATTTTGAAAATAGGCAACTAACTATATGTAAAATGTTATGTCTGCTGCTGCTTAAGGAGAGCAAAATGCTCCATCAGACAGAAATATGACTACTAACAGTGAAGACAAAAGTAGCATCTCTGAGCAGAATGATTGGGCAGGAGATTATTTTTTCCAATTTGGCATATGCATTAATATGGCTTTAAAAAATATAACAATGAAACAAATAAATGGATTACTGGGCCCTCCAAGATAGCATTGGCCAGCTAAGTCACAGAAAACACCTCACAGATAACACTAAAAATTAAAGACAGTCTTACAATTAAGCATTAAATTATCTGGCATTGTAAGAAAATAGAAATAACGATGAGAATGACTAACACTGAAAAATTGTCTTTGAGATATTCCATGACAAGCTTCAAGAGAAAAAAATTCTCCTTGGTTCTTCTAAAAATGCTAACTGTATTTGTATACTTCCTGCCTCCAACCCAATTAACAGTACCACCTGTGATTTACCTGTATAGGAGTAAACTCAGCCCAAAGGTTGGATTTTCTTTGTTGTGGGGTTCTGCTCTGTTTTTAAAGGGTTTTCAGCTGGGTGTAAAAGGGTTTTTGATTGGAGGGGTGAAGAGGGTGTTAGGGGTCATGGTGATCAAATACCATTACCAGCACAACAGTTTTTTTTGTATTTACATGTATATTTAATGACCTATATCTTTTTTCCCTCCAATATGCAGAAAATTGCCTCTTCTAGAATTTCTGCCATTCATTGATGTAAGTTCCACATGGCAAAACAACTCTTAGGTCAAAGCTTAATTCAGTTATGTAAAGCAAATTAAAAAAATAAGAACTGCAGTCTCTCCAAATGAATGAATAACGAGCAGAATGGCTTCTGTCATCTAGAGAAAAGTATAAAATTCTATTTGCCTTCAAAGTTACACATTACATACAAAGAATGATTTATGCAACTCAATAATTTACAGCATAATAATGATTAGTAAAACTGAATCATTGATGAAAGAATGCTAGTCTTTAGAGGAATACTAAATGAGAACATTTGCTCCTGCATGCAGCAGTGTCACCTTATTTACAGAATTAATACTAGAATCAAACCTTCTTCTTAGAGCAGTAATTACCCCAGGAGAAGGCTCTTCTCAATAAATAAGGGGCTGTAACTGCCTGTGAAATATCCGTGTTTTCTTTTTCCTACTCCCCACTGTTCACCTCCTTCCATTGTTACCACTGAGGTTTCTTTCTCAGATTTGCTCTTTACACTTCACTCCATGCATTCAGACAGTTCCTACTGAAAGTATAATTTACCTTACTTTAGAAAAATAAAAGTTTTCTCATGGATTACTTGGGACTTAGTTCACCACAAGATCGTAAGCATCAGAAGCAGGAAAATACAAACATTCACTTGGGAGCATGGGAAAAATGTACATGTTGGCACATACAATTGTGGCACCATGAACTTTACCTTTGAGAAACAGACAAAAAAGTAGAAAACATGTCTTGTTCTGGAATCACCACCTCTGTGAGTGTTCAAAAATATGCTTACATGGCACTTGGGATATGGTTTAGGGGTGAACAAGACTGTGCTGTGTTAATGGTAGGACTTGATAATCTCAGACATCTTTTCCAACCTTAACAATTCTATGGTTCTATGATTCAAAACTAATCTACTGGTTTGGCAATTTCTCTTAATTCCTGCTATGCATTTATTTATATAGATGAGGAAATGGTAATGCAATCATCAGCTGATATAATTCCCCATATACAAGGAATGGAAAGACATAAACAAGCAACAAATTCTTTCAGAATAGGATCTCTGTGTGTTTCATCCATCCTGTCCATTCTGTTTGATTTTGATTGTTCATTTTAGGGAAGCCTACAAAGTTGTCTCAGTTTGAAGACAGGTGTCTGCTGAGGAAGGTGGGAACCTCTCTTAAAACCCACAAATGTGAACCCCCTTCCCTCCAAATTATTATAACTTTGGAATCAAGGGCTTTCAGGCAAAGATATGGGGAAAGGAATAACAGTTTTTTACTAGTATCTATAGCAAGGCAAACAATCAATAACAACTGTAGCAATGACAAACAAACAAGAAAACCAGAAGATGCGGTGACAGAAGTCTCTGAGCTGCCAAGCGCTTTTCCTGTTCGGTGCAGTTCCGGTCACAGCCGGCAGGGGCGCTGTCGGGCTCCCGGCCGGGCAGGGCGGGTGCGATGACTCCCGCACAGCTGCAGGGGGCGCTGTGGCGCGGTCAGCTCTGTGGGTGCGGGTTATGGCGAAGTACTGAGAGGCAGGCGGGCGCCGCTGCGGGGCGGGCAGGGCAATGGCGGGCATGCAGTAGCTGCACTGCAGGAGCTCAGAGCAGGGAGCAGGGGGCAGGGGTGACAGAGACGAGCCCACCCGGGCTTGCCGGCAGAAGGTGGCAGGGACTCCCCAGCCGTGGCAGTGCTCCAACTGGNGTCCAGCCATTAGTAACGTAGCACCCAGGATGGGGAAAAATTCCACACCCCTCAACCTCCAACAAAAGTGAAACTTAAAGGCAGTATTCACAGATTTCCCAACACTGTCAAGCCACAAAAGAATAAATACAGGATGTATCCATGATGATATATCTTCTATGTATGCAAACTTACTTGATCCCAACTGGCTGGGCTCACAACATGCTTGCAGAACTAAAGTAAATATCCATTGGCCATTTTTCTGAGATTTTTCAGGAAAGTATCAGGAAAGTGTGCTAATGAAAAGAGGAATGAGGGAGTGTGGTAGAAACTGGTTAAAACAACACATAACAAATGTAAAACTACATACTGAATGTTGAACAAGGTTGTAGCAGGAAAGGTGTCTGAGATCAGGGATGTGCTAATTAAGGCATTTAGTTTAAAAATATGCATTAGGTAGATGGAAACAAACAAAGAATATTTAGAACCCATCCTACATGCTATTACATGGGGACCAAACATAGTAACTAAAAATAATCCAGATTGCTGAATTCTATTTTATGACAGCACTGAAGTTTAATTTTACCCTCTCACCCATCTTATTGAGGAAAGATAGTCCATCTAAGGAAACACATGAAAAAATTATCCTCATTGGAGGCTGAGGGGTGTAGAATTTTTCCCCATTCCTGTCACTAGGTTACTAATGGCTGGATACTTAGGACTATGGACTTTTTATGTAAGAGACAAAGAGCTAGCTGGCCATGGGGAGTAGAGGGAAGATGTGGTCATCAGAGAAGGCACTCAACCACTGGCTATGGGAGAGACAGCAGGGGGGCACTGCGGGTTCCTCAGCTACAGCTGCAAAAAGGTTTTTCGGATCTGCGCTGTGCTCTTCTCGTTGGTGAGTGAGCTTTCGTTTGGGAATGGGGCGTGCTCCTTGAGGGCACACCCCCCCCAGCTGTGCTAGCAGCTTCTACGGAAGGGGCCCAGTGGCCACCGGTCCCACACTTTCCCTGCCAGAGCAGATTGAGGTGTCCCTGCCACCTATTGCCAGTGAGCCTGGGTGATCCCATCTCTGCCGCCCTTGCTCCCTGCTCTGAGGTCCTGCACCACATCTACTGCACACCTGCCCCCTGCCCTGCCTGCCCCGCTCCATTGCCCGCCTGCCTCCCGATCCACCGCCGTAACCCGCATCCCACAAAGCTGACCGCGCCACAGTGCCCCCTGCAGCTGCGCGGGAGTCATCACACCCGCCCTGCCTGGCCGGGAGCCCGACAGCGCCCCTGCCGGCTGTGACCGGAACTGCACCGAACGGGAAAAGTGCTTGGCAGCCCAAAGATTTCTGTCACCGTGTCTTCTGTTTTTTGTTTGTTTGTTATTGCTACTGTTGTTGCTTGTTTGCCTTGCTATAGATACTAGTAAAAAAACTCTTATTCCTTTTCCCTGTATCTTTACCTGAAAGCCCTTGATTCCAAAGTTATAATAATTCAGAGGCAAGGGACTTCACATTTGCTGTTCCTAAGGGAGGTTCCCACCTTCCTTAGCAGACACCTGTCTTCAAACCGAGACACTCATGTAATCAAAACTTATAGTTAACTACAACAGTCATTCTGAAATGTTTTTGTATTTGTATAACTAACTCCTTCATTTCTGCTTTTAAATAAATGTATTAATTTAATCTTTAATACAGCTGGATGAGGATGATAGCTCCAAATTATTCCTGATTTAATTGTTTTATCTCCCAGAGTGAAAATCCTTGGCAACTGAGCCAAGGGAACATAAACTATTGTTCAGTTCCCCAGTAAATTATTTGAGTATCCAGAGAATACACAGCATAGCCCACTAAAAATCAGACTGCTTTGAAAACTGGCATCAAGCAGGCCCCAAAAGGAAGAAGAATCTTTCAGGAAGCTATCACTTGGATTGACTTGTCCTTCACCCTTCCTGTTACCCAGTTCCTACCTAGAATTGAAGAATTGAGTAGGAAAGAAACAGAATTTACTCTTGAAAGATGTAGCATTATATTCATCATAAACATCAAATGCCAAAGTGTCAATGGTAAAACACACGTCTACGAAACTGTACTTTCAAATGCACTTTTTTGACCAAATATTTTCCCACAAAGAATCCTTTACTGAATCAACAAGTTACAGACAGCCTAAAGGGTGAAGTTACAGCTTTCCTTTATGCTCTCACAAGTGATTTTCCCCTGAAGCATGCATCCTAGAGTGCATCAAGCCCAGGAAAGCAGCACCACACAGCAGCCTATCATATCATGCAAATGTAAGAAAGATAATGATTAAGCAGCATGCCCTCTAACAATACAAATAAATGAAAGAGTAGAATAAGCATAATATTTTCTCTGCCTGAATAATTTATAATTGGAAGCAAAAGAAAACGAAACTTAATTTTGCAACCATTATTTGGTAGCTTACAGAAATATCGTATTACGCTGACAAACATAATCCTCAATTTTCTATGAGAAGACATCTTCCCTAGTGGTTCTGAGCAAGGTGATAATATACAATACAATGTGGAACAACTGTTTCATGTAGTTTTGGAGGGGCAAGCACTCTTGTCCTACTTCCTAAGTCAGTTTTTACCATTCAGAGAACATTCAAACAAAAATGGTATAAGCACCCTTCTAGCTGACGGTTTCATCTTGGAGATGGAGGGTATACTAGAAGTTACTGGTGAATATTAACACATTGATGTTATGTAGCTTTTTTAAAAAAAAAAATTAATCCTTACGAGGACATAAATTGTGAGTAACATGTCTCAACTCTACAACACAAATTCAAAGTAAAAGGAACTAACCTATACTGAATATATTTGCAGATTTCACAGTATTGTAGAATCATAGAAAGGCTTGGGTTGGAAGGGATCTTAAAGATCATCTTGTTCCAACCCCCCTGCCATGGAAAGGGATGCCACCCACTAGATCAGGTAGCTCAGAGTGGCATCTCTGTTGGATGACATAATTGGGTTTAGAAAGAAAATGATGACACAAAAGAGGTGCAGACATAGCTGACACCTCTGATGGCATTGTCTGCTATAATACATTTACTTAGTATATAATTTAGAAACTAATAATTTACATAGAGAATTAGATTATGGGTATTCATGGGAGAGCTAATAAACTGAAGTTGCACAGAAAACCATTTGGTAAAGCACATAGTTTACAATTCCAACATTTTATAAGCTATTTTAAAATGCTGTTCTTAAAATTAACACATCAAAATCTGCTCAAGCTGACCAACCAGAAAATAGATTAAGAAGCTAAGCATTACAAATTTTGAGACCTGAATCTGACAGCCACATATTACAACTATTCTGTCAATTCAACTGCAACCAGGCTTTTTATTTAAGCAATCTTTATAATCTACACTAAATAATGACTATAATTTTCTTAATAGCATTTCCAACATACAAATGAAGACTCACAGTCACATGAATTTCCAGATGGTTGGTAATCACACAAAACTGAGAGGTGTGACTGATAGGCCAGAGATAATACTGCTATCCAAAGGGATCTGGACAGGCTAGAGAACTGGGCTGACAGGATCCTAATGAAGTTCAATAAAAGAAAGTCCAACAAGACATACATCTGGAGAGGAACCCTATACAGCATCATAAGCTGGGGGACATCCAACTGGAAAGTAGTTTGGCAGAAAGAAGGACCTGAAGGAGCTTTTAGACATACAAGTTGAACAGGAGCCAGCAATATGTCCTTTTGGCAAAGCAGGGCAGTGGCATCCTGGGCTGCATTAGGAGGAATGTTGTTCCTAGTTTGAGGGAGTTGATCCTTCACTTCTACTCTGCACTGGTGAGGCTGCACCTGGAGCACTGTGCCCACTTCACAGAATCATAGAATGTTCTGGGTTGGAAGGGACCTCCAGGTTCTCCACAGTACAGCAAGGACACAGATAAACTGGAAAGAATCAAATCAAGGTTCACAGATGAAAAAGGGACTGGAATATCTCACTTATCACAAAGATAAGCTGAATGGACTTCCCAAGGTCTTAACTTCAAATGTTAACTGGTATTGAAAGTAAGCAGAAAATATATTCTACAGAACTTTCAAATATTCAGAATCACTGTAATGGAAGATGCAGAGGACTTCTGCCCTGAGATGCCAAGACTAGAATTCTCCAGGGACATCAAAACCACCAAAGACTCCCCAGAGCTTTTTTTCAACCACTCTATTTTTCAGTGGCCAGGCAGTTTCTACAGGATAAAGTCCTCACTCAATAGAAATGTTAGGTGCTTCTTCATTAGTTACACACACCCATACCTCGTCTTCAACAAATTGGAAGGGGGTTTGAACAACATGTAGTGATGAGGCCTAGTAACTTTGCAGACTTCAGACTACTGAAAATCATAATACTAAATATTTTAATATTTAGAAGTAAAATAAACATTAACTACGTTATAAGTATGTGTAATAGACGTTCATGCAATTGTAGATATTTACATCTTGATAATGCACTCAAAACTTGTATTAAATGCCAGATAATCTTCAAATGTAGCATAAAAATTTCTGCCAAAAAATGGAAAGAAACAGTGGCATTGATCATGTTTCTAACTACAAGTGACTTGCTATTTTGCTCAAAATAACTTGTCTTGTCTAAAAACACATCAGGTATTCCAGATGCAGACAGCAAGACTGAGTTGATACATTTTGAGGATACACTCTTATTACAGTCCTTAATCTTGAAAAAAGGTGCTGTCATTTTACAATCTATGACTAGCCAAGAGCTTCCATGTCTGCAGTAGAAAAAACCTCTCCTAATGCTTCATAGAGAATTGTCTAAATTGATTGTTTTTGTATTTCATCCTTTTTCTTTAAGATTTGAAACATGAAAAACAATTGATCATGGTATGCAACTTACACAAGTCATTTGATATTTTCTTAATAGATACTACGATGTTCCTGAAGTTGCTTGTTAAACAAAGTCACACACTCTTAATTTACAAGACTTCTTTCCCTATGAGATTCCTTTACAACTCAAGATGTACTTAGGCAAATTTTAACTCTGTCCAAATTCCACAAATTTCAGTAACCCAAAGCTGCCATGAAAATCAGAATTTATAAGCACTCTTTTTTTTTATTCCCCCCCTCAGGGGGCAGCCATATAACTATGGCATTCACTGTGTGGTCTTTGATCACAGGATAAGAGAAACTGCATACTGTGCTAAGAAAATGCATCAGGAAAAAAAAAAACAAAACAGTGTGCTGTTTCCTCTAGCTCTTTGATCATTTTGATAGATTTCAGAATTTAAAAAAAAGTGTTTGGAAAAAGTCATTGCTAACTCCAAACACATTTAACTGACTTCATTAGCCAAATAATGACTATTAAAGCAAACACATTAGAAACATGAAGAGCAACAAACAAGACAGAAAAATTCTACCAAAAAACAAAACAAAAAAGGGTATAAAACCTAGGAAAGACAAAAAAAAAAAAAATCCTGTTTGCTTGGGTTTTGGAGTGATTATTCTTTCTGGTATGAAAGAAGAAAGAAACAAGATTTAACCCAACATTAAAATACTCATCCTTAAGAATTTTTCTTAAAAGAATTGTTGTTCTTTACAAGTTTTCTTTTATCTACTTCAAATGGAAAGATAAACAAAAAGAGACCAGGATCACGTATACTCCTTTCTTCAATGCCAGTATTCCAAGTATCCTACTCTTCACGTATCCTATCCTAAAATGTCAGGTCCCAATGTATGACGAACTTGCAATTAATTCATCCAAACATTTGCATTTGTTTAATCTATTTGTACCTATAATTTGTGACATTATTTTATCTCTCTCTCTCTCTCTCTCACACACACACACATGCACACACACACACACACACACACAAAATCAACTAGGTCTCACTGGATATATATGCTTTAAATGCAGAAATATGCACTGCTGGAATTTTTGAAAACAGCAGCTTATTTCTAGGCATGTTCACAGCCAACATCTCATGCAATTCCCTAAATATTTTATCAAAAACTCTTTTGCTATTACATCTACCTGCCTGAGCGATTTCTGAGCTTTTTCTATCTCAGCTTGATTATGGATGAGCTCAAAGAAACAGATTGCTATTCATGCTCTAGATAAGGTCCAGGTATGGTTCAAATGTTTACAAAATGCACACAATTTTGTGAAAAGCAGTATTTTCTTTTCTGCAGTATTTTTTCCTGTTTCTTAAAGGGATTGCTATTTCTTTCTCTGACATAATGTACAGCAGTTACAGCAGTTGTATTTCAGATACTACTGAAGAAAATACCTGTTCTATTTCCCATATTCAAATTAGTACTTACAGAATTTAAACCATTTATTTGAGATCCACTGGAACCTTTGTATTGAAGCACAGCACATTTCATTTCACTGACCAGAAACATGTAATCCTAATTTGTACATGAGTTAAGAACGTCTTCTGACACAGAAGTCTACATAAGTGAATGCCTTATAAAACAGTTTAGTGTGAGTTCATAATTCTATTCATATTGACTAAACCTATTCATTTTCACCAACACTAATATACAATTATTTAGACTTTATGCCTTTCATGCTCCCATTTCCCAACAGACTGGAGAAGTCATCGAAACAATCATATACATATAACCTTAGGTGGTGTCACATTTTCTTCTGAATAGAGGGCATTGGATTTCCTCTACTGTATGTCACCCCATAACTGCATTTTCAAACACAAAATACCATAGCCTTTGGTTCCTTCCTAGATGCTTTCTAGGCATCTTTATAAGGCATTCCAGGGTTTAGCATTTCTCTTTTCAGCAGTAGGAAAAGCTGGTGCCATGAATGTCTCTCACCTTATGCCAGGAGTGTAGGTGACCTCTAAGTTTTGGTATTTCTTGTGTAAATATTTTTGATGCTGAGTAAAACACCCAGACTCATGCAATGAAATTCTACAGTGTAAACACTGAATTACTTAACATTCTGTAGAAGTAATCTAGTGTTTCCACACTACTCTTTTCTCTTCACTGCCCTAGAAAGATCTCGTATAATATAATCAAGTTAAAATTCAATTTAGTTTTAATATTAGCTCCTGTAACATTTGCCACCAAATTTAGTACTTATTGATATTTAGATGTTAGAAAAACAAAGAAAAGATTACTGTCTTTTACTAAAGGCTTTTTACTTCCCTAATTGCATTTATTCAATTACTTGTAATGGGGGAAAAATTTCTTTTAACTAACAAAAAAAAAAAAAAAGCTCCAGAACTTTCAGTTCTAGAGTTTGTGCACTTAGCTACAATATTGTTACAAAGACCAGTAAATTGGGCATTTTGTGACACCATAACTCTAACTACATGTCACATTTCTTTAATAATAAATTACTACAGATTGATAATATATAAAATTCATTCTTTTTAGTCAATTTCATAGGTAATTCTTGCCATCATAGAAATCACAAGATTGGGCTTAAGACACCCCAGAAACAGACAGAAGAATGGGAGATGAGTAAAATGAAAGTTGATGGTGGGCAAAGAAGAAAAAATTAGGGTAAGGAAGGGGAAGGAAAAAAAAACTCATTGTGGAGGAGATGCTCATATGTGATCTTCATTCTCATAGTTTACCTTGTAAACTTTTAGTTATTTAATTTTATAAAAAATAGGTAGGTTGGATAGATCTCCTCAATTACTATAAGTAACCAGGTGTGAGCCTCAAGTTTGATTTTTTTTATGGGGTTTTTTGGGTTTAGCTTGTTTGCTTGTTTGGCTTTTTTTTTTTCTTTTTTTTTTTTTTTTTTTTTTTTTTTGCACAAACATGAAGGTTTTAGGGAANTGGTTTTTTTGGTTTTTTTTTTTTTTTTTTTTTTTCTTTTTTTTTTTTTTTTTTTTTTTTTTTTTTTTTTTTTTGGGCAAACATGAAGGTTTTAGGGAAAATTTCAGTATGGTTAACATAAGTTCAAGACGAACAAAGCAAGAGAAGTACTCCAGCAGACAGCCATTCACCAAGGGCCCAGGATATTCACATAGTTGACAGAGCTGGTGTTGTCAAAATTAGAACAGGACAGGTTCAGGTGCCAATTAATAATTTTGACCTAACAACGTCACAGTAACCCAACACTTTACCTTTCATCCCTGAAAAACATGAGAAGCTGTATCATCCTAATAGTTTGCAAGATATCTGGAAATTCACATAACTTCCGTAAAGTGGAACATTTTCCATCTTGAAATGTTTTTATTCTTCAAGACCAGCTCAATCAAGTACACCTAAGAGATGCAAATGGACTTGGAAAGTAAAGCCATAGCTTTATCCCTAGTTCTTTTTGCTGTCATGTCCACTGATATTCACTAGGTGATTCCTAGAGGAGAGTTTACAAATCAAAACTAAATTAAAAAAAAAAAAGAAAATCAAACTACTTTCACTGATAGCCATTGACTTTGAGCAGTCTATAGGCTTTGAGGGGTGTAAATGATAGTATCATTTAACTTTATTTTACAGAGTAGCAGCAGATTGATAGTATTGCTATTCAAAACTGGAAAATTCAACACTATCAAATTTTCTCTTCATATTAAATGCTTTATCTTTCCTGCCATGCTTAATATGTGGGGTGTTGCAAATATGAAACCCTTCCCAATCATCACTGAAAATCCTAGCTCACTTTTTTTAGTCATAAATAATGAGCCAGTTTGCATGATTAATACAGGAAGAAGACTTTGTACAAGCTGCATAGTTTAATTGAAGCATAAATCATGCAGCTGGTTATAACTTTAGAACTATTATAATAATAAATGATTATATTTTCTCTACTTGCTTTGCATGCTTAATATAAAACTAAATTAATGCTCATCTGGTAGCCACTACATATCGGTGGTTGTAATCAGTGGCCAAGGTGCTATTAATCTAGCTGACAGGTGGTTCAGAAAGTTGAAGTACCCATGCTTTTTAGAAATAATTATTAGAGAAAAACCACAGAGAATCCTATGTTCAGTGAATAATTTCAAGCCTGTGGTTAATTCTGAACATAAAGATACTCTTATTGTTTCAGCATTGACCCAGAAACACAACTAACTCCCTCACCTTAAAACTATTATTTAATGATTTGGCAACAAACCCACTGACTTAGTCCTGAAATTCAGTTTTTTTAATCAGCTGTATTTGATTCCAATCTGTATTCTTAATCCAAACTGCCACAAGGTATATTTCAAAATAGTCCCTACTTTCTGACAGTTTCATGGGGCTTTTGTAGCAGTTAAATCAAATCAAAACAAAACAAAACAAAAAAAAAAAAACACCAAAAAAACCCCAAAGAAACAAACAAACAAAAAAACCAAAACACACAAACAAACCCATACTAAATTGTGTACTCTGGGAACTGTTAAAGAAGGAAATTTTTGAAACTCACCCAACTTAGTGCCCAGTAACTTTGTAACTTTTCTTCTAAATGCAGACATCTCATACAGGGAAAAAAATCACCATATTTACAGAATGACAGGTTTCTTTCCTAACACAGATTAGCTTCCATAACCATGCAAAAATCTCCCTTAGAAAAATATTAAGAACAATTTTAAATTTCTTTAAATTATGACATTCACATGTTTCACACCAAAAAAACCCCAAACCAACAAAGCTTTTTCTCCAAAACCTTTTAAATTTCTATACATATCAGTGTGTGCTTACTGGTGTTACCTTATTGTCTGTAATACTCCTGCAGCCAATCTTTCAAGTTTATTTTTTGCCTTCATCAAAATAACACCAAAGATCTTGGACAGGAAAAACCTGAGAATTTTAGAAGAATTCCACAAATTTTCTTTCAAGAGGACAGGTAAATGAAATAACAACTGTGGTTTATTGACCTTGGCTGGACACTAAATGCCCAACAACCCACTTTTTCTTGCCTCCTCAACAGGATGTTGGGTGGGACGTGGGAGAAAAAAAGATGGGAAAAAAACCTCTTGTGGATCAAGATAAAGACAGTTTACTAAACAAAAGCAATGATCCCACATATGAAAAAAAAAAAAAAAGCAAAATAAAAGCTTTTCTCTATTTCCCACCACCAAGCAATGCTCATCCACTTCCCAGGAAGCACAGCTTCAGAATGTGTAGCAGTTGGTCCGGAATGCAAATATTGTAAATAACGAATGCCCTACTTCCTCCTCCATTTTCTCAACTTTTATATTTGAGCTGACATCATATGCCATGGAATATCCCCTCTGGTCTGTTTGGGTCAGCTGATCTGGTTGTGTCCTGGCCCAAGAGCCTGTCCAGCTCCCAGACTACTGGTGAAGAGACAGTGCTGGTGGCTGTGCCAGCACTACTCAGCAGAAACCAAAACACTGGTGTTCATCAAAACATTTCTAGCCATCAACATGCAACACTGTGAGTGATCCTATGGGAAAAATAACTCCAAAATCATATACCTGTGTTAGTTACAATACTCAATTGAATTAAAAGTCTAAAGTCCTATTTAAATGGCACATGAAGTAATTCAAAATTTTACAATTACTAAAACACAGAAAAATGCTCGACATTAATCTTGAGGACTTGCTCTCCTTTATTAAGATTCAAGTTGGGCTGGACTGCAGATGTTAAATAAGACCAATTCAAACTTAAAGACCATGGCTTATTAATTGCATTACAATGCCACCACAAATAACATCTATCTTGATCAGCTTGGCAATATTTTGCATGATTTTTGCAAAGCTTATTCCTCAGTCTTTGTCCAGTGCCCATCAAAATAAGCTGAGAAAGGGGGGATGGCTACCCCTACTTTCTAGCTTTTTGATTAAGCGTTGAGGTTTGACCCTGGCCAAATGCCAGGGACCTATGACGTCTGCTCTCTATGCTCTCTCCTGCTGCATTTATGCAGAGGAGAGGAATCAAACTGACACAAACACACTGGACTCATGAGTTGAGATGAGGCAGTGGTGGGGAGGGGATGCATGAAAAACATGAGCAAACAGGTGAGAAACTTAAGTTGCAAAGTGATTTATTAACCTAACAGAGTCGGAGGATAAATGAGAGGCAAAAATAAGCTGTTAAGACACCATTTCTTCACTCACCCCCCTTCCCTCTTAAGACACTGTTCCTCAGCTCACCCCCTCCTCTCCTTCAAACAACCAACAGCTCCGGGTGGGGGGCAGGGTTTGGGGTTTTTCCTTAATCAGCCCATCACCACAATTCTTCTGCTACAAACACTGTTTCTCTGCTCACCCCTCTCCCTCTTAAGACACCATTTCTCAGCTCACTCCCTTCCTTCTTT
>VZTX01009501.1:199033-288916 GCA_013400915.1 Pardalotus punctatus
AAAAAAAAAAAAAAAAAAAAAAAGAAGTAGGATGCTGAGAAATAAAAGAAAAAGTAAACCACATTTTCTTCCCCTTCTCTCCTCCCCCCCAGCCAAGGAACACAAGGCAGTGGGGAAACCCCTGGATTGATTGAGGTCAGAAGGGACCTCCTGAGATCAGCTGGTGTAGCCCTACTCTGCTGAGACAGGGGCACCTAGAGCTGGTTGCACAGGACCATGTCCAGGTAGCTTTGAATACGTCCAGTGATCAACTCTACACAACCTCCCTGGGAAACCTGTGCCAGCGTTCAGTCATCCTCACATTAAAAGTGAAGTTTCTCTGTGATTTCTCTGATGTTCAGAGAAAACCTTCTGTGTTTTATATTGTGCACACTGCCTCTGGTCACCACTGAAGAGAGAACCAATCTCAGCTGCCTTGTACCCTCGCTTCAGGTATTTTATGCTCATTGATGGGATCTCATAGAGTCTTCTGTACTTCAGCCTCAACAGTCCCAGCTCTCCCAGCCTTTCTTCACAGGCAAGATGCTCCAGTCCTTTTGTCAACCTTGTGGCCCTTCCCTGTGACCCTTTCCAATTTGTTCATGTCCTTGCTGTTCTCGGGAGCACTGAAGTGAAAAAAGAACTCCAGGTGCAGGCTCACCAGTGCTGAGTAGAAGGGAAAGATCAGCTCCCCCAACCCAGGCACAACACTCCTCTTACTGCAGCCCAGGATACGCAAAGTACACATTCAGCGTTTAAAGTACATTTGTGAAAAAAAAACAAAGCTAAAGGTCAACATCTAGGTTTTTAGCAAGCCATATGGATGAAGGCATATGTGCTTAATGTCACATCTTGTCCAGAGTAATGAGAGAAGAATCATTGGGGCATGAAGCCATAACCTGCAAAGAGTTAATCACAATCATTAATCACTGCACTACATTCTTTTTTTGTTTTTTCGTTTTCTTTTTTTCCAAGATGGAAGTGCTGACAGAAGAAGACTTTATTGTTTGTTTACTGCATAAATTAAGTTCAAAACACCATCATACCTTGTTGGTGATGGGGGAAGAAAAGCTTAATAGTTAATTTTACTTAAAGACTGAATGTCTCACAGATCTGCATGTTTCACAAGATAAAAGAGCATCTCAACTCAAGGTTGCTGGTTTATAGCCAGATTAGACCAGCTAGCACCCAAATTTATCATTATTCCATACTTCTAAAGTAAGACTAGTGATGAATATCCAGGTCATAACAAAAAGATGTTCTAGCTGACAAACACATTCTTCAACTCCCTTAGTATTCTTACAATCAGCAGTGGAGGACAAGGAAGAATAAAAATGGAAGTCTCAACATTCTCCTTGACAGGGGTGAACTGAGTGTACAGAGACACTAAATTGTCATCACTCTTGTTATTCTGTTTCAGGAATAACAAAAGGAATAAACTGCATGCTATCTTTACATGGCAAAAAAAAAAACCAACCCAAACTTGCAATTTCTCATCCCTGCCAATCACCTCCATTCCTACAACTTAAAGCCCAGAACAAAATTTACTTTAAAAAGAAAAAAAGAAATTATGCATCATTCTAAACAGTAAGATCTTTGTATAAATTAAAAAAAAAAAAAAAAGGTAGTATTGTAATGATCATGCAGTTTTAAAAATATGTTCTCTTTTAATTTCAACCTTTAAAAGTTTACATTTTATGCAGCATGCAGTGGAATCTATAAAACAGGAGAAGGGGAGATTTATTTTCTTTTATGCATAAAGATAACTATTAATTTAATTGCAAGAATGGTGACAGTTGCAAGCTTCAGATGTGCTGTGAACACCTTCAGAAAAGGGGTGTGGGAGAGTGTGTATGTGCAGGAATGATGGGATGTGTTTATTGTTTGTTTTGTGGTGTTGTTTTTTTTTTTTCCCCAGCCAATGCACAGAGCTAAATAACCAAATAACCATCTGGATAGATTTTATAAGCTAGGAAAATATGTTTGGATCATGGAATTGCCTAGAAGCATGGTGTGCCTGTGTTTCAGATAAACAAAGTAATTCCAGGTCAGGCCTAGGAACCAGCAACACTGCTGTTTCTAAGTGAAGAATGAGATATTGCAATACCAGTTAGACCACTTTTGTTCCTCTCATAATGTCACAAATATTTCACTTCCAAATTCCACTTGTCTTGATAGAGCCATCTGTCTATGCTCCTAAAGTTACAGCACACTTTCTTAGTAGATCAGCTTGGTCTGACTACTGTTTGCTTAGTAAGAAAACAATAGTCAGACCAAGTTGATCCTTACATCCTTAAGAGAAGAGCTAAAGGAGGATTCAAAATAATTTTCCAAGGTGAATTTAAGCATTAGTGCTTCTGCTGACAACTAGCTAGGAAGTAAAAACTCCAGTGTTTGGGTGTTCAAAAGTAGACCTAAAGTTTTGGCATTTTATAAAAGTAAACTACGGTGAATTGTGGCAGAACACACTCATCATTACTTCTTTAATATGGTTTAGTAGCCTTTTAACACTGGACAGCAAATTTTCTCCTGGTACATAGTAGTCATTCATGAATTGGCTCAAGACACTGCAAGACTAACATGACTGCAGCCCTCTTCTCTTTGTTAGACTTTTCTAAAAGGTCAACTATAAACCGAGAAAGGACAAAACACTTATTGGATCTATAGTTTCTGCGGAGTTCAAGCCATCATATAAATCAATATTTATAGCACTTAGTATCAAAAGTCATGCATTAATTATGACATCTTCAATATATTTAGCTTTTTGCAATATTTATATGAGGTCTGAAGAGAGATTACAGTTGTGCAAACATATAACATCTATGGCTAATTTGTCATTAAATACTTAGAATAAAAAGCAGATATTTCTAACTGTTTCCTCAAATTCCTTCATTGTTACTACAGTTCCTACAATTTTTTTCCTTTCTAAATTAAAAAAAAAAAAAGTTTTAACATCTCTTCCTCAACACTGAGTTACACTGATCCATTTTGGTACTGTTTCAGTCTCAGCTTGGAAGTGGGAGAAGGAAGGTTTCACGGGGGAAAGAAAAGCAAACAAAAAATTTAGAATTCCTGCTACAACACTGAACTCTTGGTCTAATTAATGTGTAAAGCATCAACAGAGGAAAAAAAAGAAGACATAAATAATTAAAAGCAGATAAAATGCAGGCCATTTGAGAGATCAATGATGTTTGTTTCCAATTCTGAAGGACTTTCACAAAAAGAGGAAATTGGATCTTATTTAAGTGTGTACATATAAGCTTGCCACATGGAAATGTTTATGCCAATTTAACATTCTGTTGAGCAACAGATAAATATGAGCATAACAGAATTGTTCTGCACCTTATTTCAAATCTAGAAACGACAACCCTGACATCAAAACATCACACACTCTGCAAAAAAAAAAAAAAAAGAATTCTTCAATGGGTTTCTAATGACTTTCCAGTAACTGTATGTGTCATAAAACAGAGACATTCCAGGAAACAAAAGTTTAGAAGACAAAAGTGACAAGTAGCAAAATATTTTGATTATTTAGTATGTTCTGTCCCAAAATATTCAAAATTGAATATCCTTACTATTTCTTTGAAATCATCTTAAACAAACATGATACCATCTGGACATTTGCAAAGGTAGGGCACAGATGTTGGTTTTTCAACACAAAAATACATCAATAATTTGAGTTCTAAGTGATTTTCCAACTCATTATCCCAACATTTTCAAGATTACAGTAGCTAGAGCCCAGATGAAGACAATGTAAGAGCATGCCATTGTGATCAGTCTTGTCATCAGATTAATAATTAGGAAGAAATACTCTCCCAAAATCTAACAGACTGTTTTTTAAGCATTTTTAATTTTCATCTGTACCACAAATTTCCTGCAATTATCAAAGATTTTTATCCATATCTGGGACATGTTTGAGCTCTGCTACAAAGTGCTAGAGTTGCCCTTTACAGTATTATTCTTTTGTCTTCTACTTTGCTGCAGAGCATTCCAAACTATTCAGTGATCATTCCTTTACTCTGCTAGACTGAGCATCTCTTGCATTCCTGCTTGTGGTGCCAGAGGACAGGATGAGACAGCAAGGCCCACAGGAGAGCTAAGATGTGATCAGAAACTCCAGAGGACTAGTTCATAACAAAGGAAACAAGCCATCTGAGGATTTCCCTGTTTTCTATTCTCTGTATCCTACTTTGTCAGATCTATGTCAAGCTCTAAGTGATTTTGAGAGAAATTGAAACAGTATCTTGTAATTTTTCATGTTTATATGCTAATTAAGGCAGAAGTGTAAACAAGAAATTATTACAAAGCTCCTTATCCTTAGAACACTCTTAATTGATATTCACATTACACACTTTTAACCCTCCAGGCACCATCCATAAGGCTCACAGTGGCTCAGTCTGAAAAATGAAACCCCAACACCTCAATACTGATTTTGCAACAAAGAAATTAGTTTCAGCAAAATTGTTAATTATGCATAAATAGGAAATTTTATTCAGTTTCAGGAAGTCACATTTCTTATTTTAGTGTCCACCTTCTGCTTTCCTTAATATGCAGAATGAGAGGAAGTAACTGCACCAGGTTTGCAAGTGAAGGCTGAAAAAGTAGGTTATAAGATAAATGTCTACAGCACTTTTCATATGTCCACCCTTTTATTCTCATTGCCTAACCATACCAATCCTTTTCCACACTACTGCCCTGATACCACAAGTCACCTTTCCACACATCTACATGTGCATGAAGCATTTATCAAGCTCTTCCTAGACAAAAATTCTACCTTTAATAAGAGAGGTCAAGATTCACAAACACATGGGAGTAGGGAAACAACTATTGCAACTGGTCCTCTGCAGCAACAGGACTTTATTTATTTTTCATTCGTCTTCTGATTTCCTTTTGTCAATTTGGGCCAACTTCCCTCTAACAATTTTCTGCACTTCCAGAATTTTGATATCTCAAGATTTGTCCCTGTAAGAAGAAAACTGTCCAGGGAATATGTAATCCCAGATTTGTAAAAACTGCAACTGTTACTTTATGTTGTAGATACAATTTGCTGTACAAAAGTAGTAAAATGTCTTTGAAATGGAAGCAAATAAAACCCGTGGAATGAGTCAGGAATCATAAACACAGGGACAACTTTACTCACCCACCGTTTGGGATTCATTTTGTTGAGAGCTGACAACATAACCTGAAAAGAAACCCTTTCCTTTGCATCGGTTTCTGTAGCACACCTGTTGCATTCCTAAGATACACAAATGGTCAGTTATACGCTTACAATAGTTACAGCACAAAAACATACAGATAATTTTAGGCTTTTGTTTCTTTGTGCACAGCTCTTTTGTTTGCTCTTAATTACTTCTGATGGTGCAAGTGTCCACAACAGTAAAAAACATCAGACATGAAATACACTACATCCAATTTATGAATAGGCTGCTGCACTTGAATGCATCTTACAAGTTTTCTCCCATGTGTTGCCATTTTTGGTGTCATAAACACAGCTGAGAGAGAGAAGTGCTTCAGAGAAAGTCTACTGCATCTGCTGAGGGCATCTAGCACAACTGATGTTTTTCTCCACCCTAAAGATTAATACGGGGCATTATCTTTTGTTCCTTCTACGTAATTATAAATATATTTTTCTTCCTGCCCCTTAATGATCACCTCAAATTTACCCCAACATTTAGGTAAAGTTCCCATCTAGCCTAATTGCAGAAAACCCCCATATATTTCTTACTGAAATCCTGTATAAAGCAGCTATTTTAATGATACACGTCATACAAAGCAAAAATAACTATTTTATGGTGTATTCTCAGAACTTGTCTAGATTTGAAAAACTCCTGAAAGACAAAACAGCTCAATATGTTTTTTCCTGGCAAAATACCTTTTTTCCCCTGGCAAAAATATGTACTTTTTCCTGTCAAATACTTGATGTCTGCTAATGTTAAACTGCACAGAAGTAATTTTTCAAATTACAATTTTCACAAGAAGTCCCTCAACACCAAGAGACAGTATTTCTCAAGTATTCTCATTATTTAGAGGAAAATCTGAATAAAAATTTTGGAAACTACATCAAATAATTCCTTTAAAGCACAAACAAGTGAAAGTCTGCTTTCAAAAAGTACTTGATGATCCCTGTGAGACCCGTTCCAACTCAGAATATCCTGTGATTCTGTGAAGGTAGCTTTGCATGTGTCTTCAATTGCTCTTCACCTTCAAGAAAATTGTAAGACATAATAATATTGCAAGTACACTGCATCACATACTTCCTATGAAAAGAGAACTCATGGGGAACTGAGGACTAACAGTTGGGGTCTTGCTGTCTACAGAGACATTCAAGGGCTTGTACATTCTAGAAAAGTGTTTTAAGGCTTTACTAAGCTAGAACATTTATCTTCACCTACTTCACCCCAAAATTTTTGGGTGTTCAATGCAAAGTGTAGACACTTATGTGTACTTTCCTCATCCAGAAAAACAGACATGATAAAAATATCAACATTTGACACATACTCTGAGCTACCTATCAATTTCCAATCCCCACTCAAGCTTCCTGATTTTGAAAGGCGTACTTCATGTGTTGATAATATATCTTGTTTCTTTCTTCAGACAGAAAAGCACTGATACAAGCAGCTGAGCAATATTAAAATACCTCTGAAATTTTTATCGGATCCAATGATGCTTTAAGAAAACATCCTGAGTGACACTCGGCTGAGATAAAAACACTATGACAAAAAAAACAACCAACCAAACAAAAAAAACCCCCAAAACAACCACATTAAAAAACGATGGGATCTGATCTACAAAGACATTAGAGTATTTTTTCCTTAAAAAAATTAGTGAGTTAAGACAAAGACAGAGTAGACCATCATGATTAACTTGACTGATCCTCTTGCATAGCACAGAATCAAAACCCCCAAACCAAGAAACCAAGCAACCAACCACCAAAAAAAATGAACAAAAAATCAGAGGACTTAATCTATTCTTTCGGCATACCCTTCCCAAAATTTACTTAAACTATACTATTGAAAGATATTCAGTTCTTATATAAAATTTTCATGTGATGAATAACCCTTCATCTTAGAAAAGTAGCTTAATTTTAACTAATAATAATTAGTGTTACAGCTTCAGTATCAATACATATTTCCATATTTGTATTCCACATACAAAGCGGACAAGGTTTGTGCCTAAGGAGTAATGTGACTGTACATGTCACTAATGCTGATACCAGTGACACAATAATGCAGTTTTGCTTCAGAATCAATGTTAATTTGTCAAATTTTCAATTCTCTCTGATAAAGGGAAATTTTGCAATGCAAACTGGCAAATGTTAAAAGCTTACCATACCAATATTAATTAAAAACCAGCATTTATTCAAGAGCCGCTAATTAATGTAGTATACCTCATGAATTATATTATATTCTGATATAGATTAGAATTTAAATACTAGCTCTGCACCAATTTGGAGTTTGTACTATATCAGAACAACTCCAATAGTTGTAGGAAATTGTAGGCTGTTATCTGATGGATGTACAATAGAAGAGAATATTCCATAAGCACAGAAAGTTTTAAGAGTATGTAAAAGAAAAAAAAAAAAAAATCAGATTTACTGAGGCAATTTTGCCAAATAACCACTGCTCTTCCTTATACATGTTCATATTTCCTATTAACTTGCAAAGAAATCCTTTGTTCATCTTCCACAAAGATTTCTATGCAAACTATTCAGGAGTCTCTCTTGTTGCCTGACACATGTATCCCAGACAGGAAAACAACACCTGGGGTGCAGCATTACTAAAAAACACTAAGATTTAGCTGGAAAAGAAAAGAAAGTATTCTACAACACGAAAAATTTCTGGGCCAGACTTCAGGCCAGAATAAAATTACAACAGGTATGTAAAATAAGACATTACACAGATAAGTAACAGCTCCTACAGTATGTCCCACTTGCAATTTTAATGGCAGAGCTCTATGTATTTCACCAGCATTTGGTAATAATTCACAAGGTAATTTTGAAACTTATCATTTGAATGCATGGTCATTGTATTAAAATCCAGTAGGAAAATTAAATGCTCTTAAGAACAAAGTCCTTTATCATTTGGCTCCCAGAAACCTCCTAGACTATTTGCTTTTTGAATTCAGTGAACAGCTGTATATAATAGCACTTGTTAGTGGAAAAAATACCGGATCCATGTAAATATTTTGACAGCCTGCAAACAACACCACAATACAGTAAAAGCTCTGCTCTCACTTGTCAAGTAAAAACCCTAAGAGTCACAATTTATATTTAAGTTATGAACCCTTTGCTATAAGAAGTTGAACTGAAGAAGCATCTTCAGACAGCAGACTTTTCATTTGGCCCAAAGTAAGAGATGACAAAAGGTCTGAAATTTCAGTCGGTTGTTGGTTTTGGGTATTCTTTGATTGGGTTTGGATTTTTTGTCCTTAGAACACGGCAAGGAATTTATTGTCCTTGTTTTACCTCAATCATGTTTTACCTTTGTTTTACATAATAATGTTCTACTAATTCTGAGTCCATCTGAAATAAAACAATTCTAGAAAGTTGCCATTTGCATTTGTACTTGAAGAAACCTACAGAGAATACATCTCAATGGCAGCAGTGAAGAGATTGTGCTTTTTACTATCACCAATGTGCTAGAAACTAAGTTTCTTTTTCACATGACAATTTTTCTCACATGACAATTTCCAGAGTAATTTCACAGTTCACAAAAAAAATTCTAGAAACCATCTATTTCTTCTTTCACAGTCCCATAACAAAAAGTATGTTTTGTTTTTTTTAAGAAAAAAATAGATGCGAAGCAATTTTAAATCTTACATACATTTATAGGTGACTCAAAAAAGACAGAGAGCAAGGAGAACCAGAATACATTTTGGGTATGTTTTACATGATTTTATCACTAGTTCATAAATCTCCAATTAGAGGGAAACATGACAAAACTGTATTTTCCCACTGAAATAATCTTAAATTCCACTGATAACCATCCCCAGCTATGTTTTTTTCCTCAGTTTAACATTTGATAAAGAGGGCAGAATTTATACTATGAGTGAAAGCTTATGTCTAATATAGGTTTCCTTTTTTTTCCCCCCCAGTTATCACAGTTATGTCACTGAGTAATGACATAATGACATAATGACTATGACACTGATGTCACTCGGTAATATTAAGCAATCATTTCAATAAAATACAGAAGTTAACTAATCACTTAAATTTGGGTCTTAGGCACTAGGCTTAGGGAGTCAGAACATAAAGAAGGTTGTTTTCATTCCCATTATACAATTTAGCAAACAGTATTTTCACAACTGTTCAAAAGGCATCAGTTATGAGTCCATTAATTCAGAATTATCCTTCCTGGTGAACCTGGGAATTGCAGGAAAGCTCTTTGTCCAGTTCAGTATAACCTATTTTGTGATCAGCATGACATATTGTGCTTGAGAGATGGGGCAAAATTAATCTCCGAATGTGAGCCTATGCCACAGAGTCATTGTCATTTCATGAAATGCCCATCATTTTTCTACATTTTTGTAAAAGACTGACAGCTTGAATAAAAAAACAATTTTGGAAAACCAAAGACTTCTGGAACAAGGAGGTCATGGATAGTTCCTGAAGTGCTATGGGAATCGCCTGCAACAGGTCTGGCAGCAATGAGTGATGACAGCTTGTTCAAGGGCACTCTGGCCACTGTCAATGGGATGGCAAGATTAAGTAAGACAAAGGCCAGAGACGCCCTCCATCTGCCAGCAGCCTGGCTGAATTAACTCAGCACAGAGTCTGTGAAACATGCGTCAGCTGCACGTCTCTCTCAGGCTCTCTGGATGTTGTCTCATTTGGATTTTCACGCTGAACACAGAGCGCTCCAAGTTTGAAACACTCAGATTAAACTGGTTTACCAGCAACACAGGAGGGTGTCATTCAACATGATTCAGTGTCCTGGTAAAAAGAAGAAAGTGAAACCAAGCACAACCCACACAACCCCAGTCCTCAGAACTGAATAGTTTTTACTTCCTTGTCTTACCATCATCCACGAATGTCCAAGATATAACACAGCCCTCAAGCCAAGGCTGCACAACAGAGCCCTATTTTGCAAATAGTACTGTCACCTACAACACTAATACTACAAGCCTGGTCCTCTAGCACTCCTGCATTTACCACCTCCAGGGTCTGCCCCTACCTCTTCCTCTTTTCTCCTAAACCCCTTCTTGTCTAAAAGAATTTAGCCTTATGAGAGCCATCTCACCCACCCCCATTGGCAAACAGGCTTTGGGTGGAGTTTCTCAAGTGAGTTTCCCTGAGATTTAACTCTGCAAAATCCTCACCCTTGGCCCTTCCAAGCCTGGCTGCTCCCTCAGCAGACACAACCAGGACAGCCAAAATACTCCTCTACAGGAAACCCAGCAGCAAAGAGAGTCCCCTGGCCCAGCACCAGGGCGGCTGATACAAACAAGGTACAGGGCCACAGCGCAGACCTCTAAAGGGAGGGTCGATGAAAAGAGTACAAAGCAAAGCCGGCGATTTCACAGTGCCCATCTCACCTCCTCACAGCCCGCTCCTTGCCACGGCCTCCCCTCAATGGCCAGGACAAGGCTCCCACCGCCCTGCCATGGCACCGGGTGTCCTCCGTCACCCCGGCCCCTGTCCGGCTGCGCTCCCCGGCCCCCAGCTGTCCTGGGCGTGGCACGAGCAGCTCCTTCCCGCGCTAACAGCTTTCCCAGAAGGTTCCATAGGCAGCCTCGGCCTCGAACTCTGGCCCGGCTTCCAGTCCCAGGCCTGGCCCTGGCTCTCAGCCACGTCAGGGTGTTAGTCGCCCCACAGAAGGAGTCTTGACAGAGGCTGAAATGAAGCAGCCCTTCCTTGGCATGCCTGCAAGGGACATTTAGCTCCAGCCAGCGGAAGCAGGTGAGATACATCAGTATTTTGCTCTCTGCTTCCGTGGAATGGTGGCCATTAGTTTGTGCATTGCTTCCAACACATTTAAGGGAAGTTGTTTTCTCTAACTTGAAGCCACCCTAACATCAGCTTCTTGTATCGTTAAACCAATTATGTTATTGATGAACACATCTATCAGAGTCTCATAGGTTAAAAAGAGATGCTTCTTGTTATTAAGCTGTATTCAAGCACAATCAGTTTCAACTACATCCTCTCACTTTGCTGTAAGAAGCAGATGTTAGAAAGGCTGTTGGATTTTCTCTTTGTTCGGTGAATATTTATCAACAGTGGAACAGATTTCCTCCGCTAGCAGAAAACAGTAATGACTAGTTCATCCCCTAGTTTGCTCAGAAGGTTGATCATTATAAATTACTTTATTGACTGAGGGCATTGCTCAAGCGCCCTGTGCTTCAGTGGACTGAGTAATCAACACATGCTAAATGCAGGTAAGGGGGTCATTTGCAGCAAAATATTACTGCTGGACAAGCAAGCTGTTTTATCCCAATGCACAATTTGTTTCCATTTCAGTATTCTTGGTGGATAAATTTTAATTTTTAGAGTCCTGGAGCATTGGGACTTTTCAGTTTTTGGACAGAAGCTTCTGAGTTTTGGTTACAGGGACACTGATAGCTACAATTGTAGATAACTTGATGCACTTGTTTGTGTGTGATTACATGAAAACAAATTGTAGCTGTAATTCCCATGGAGGTTACATCTTTGCATGTCAAATGCAATTCTCAGTCTAGATAATGCATAGCTAAACAAGTGAAGTTTAAATTAAGGCAACTAGAAAACTGGGTTGAATTAAATTAATATATTTATTCTCGCAATACATTAAGGGGACTATCATCTAGGTAATCCTAAAACTACCCTTGAACCATTCATTCTGTTAATTGGCAAAATCACCAATATTAAAATGATTTTAAAACTTCTGGTTTTACTCTGAGTAATTTTTAATGTAAGCCACTACCTTGAGAAACCAATGCTGCATGATAAAAGAGCAACACACTTTTCCCTACATGATTCCAGAGTATCAAACTTCAGCTTTGAATGTTTTGTTGGTTGATTTAATCCATTCTATTTGGTATGAAATAAATCTTGCATCTCTGATGTCATAAACACATTAAACATTATTACGTATCTTGGGAGTTTTATGCTGTTGTAGAACATTTTCAACAGTGTTTCAGGGCTTCTTAAATTTTATGAATTATATCTACAAGAAGTGTATTTACACCTATTCTCTAAAAGCATAATACCTCTAGGACTGTTTTCTTCTACAGAAGAGGATAGGAGAAAGAGGGCAAAAGTGTCCTTTAATACAAGAGAATAACATGTAGATTTATCAGAAAATATAATAACATGGATTGAAAGGTGGTGTTATATTTCTTTGGTCCTTGTCAAGATTAACAATCCTATGTGTATGGTTGTGTTAAATAATTGATTTATTGTTTGAGAAAGAATTGTAAGATCAAACAAACTCAAAATTAGGGTCTTCTTTACATCTTGCTTTCTATTTCCTAAATGACAAATTTTGTAGAGATTATTTTTTATTGTTTGTTACAAGCTTGTTCAAAATCGTTAAGAATATATTTTTTATTTAATATTGTGAATAATGCACAGTGTTAGGCACAAGGAGCAGCACGTGTGGTCACGATGATAAAAAGACACTGCAGACACACAGTGTGGTACAAAATCACAAAATTAAATTACTGCTGCCTTCAATACTTTAAAATATAATGAAATCAGAACAATTTAAAGTCATGGAAATTATTATAACAACATCTCATCTGACATATGGTACATTAGCCAAAATTTATGTGCTGCTTTATGCCAGAAGATTTTTGCTAGCTCAGAGAAAATAATCATCCTGATTCTTGGAACATTGGAGGCAAATGATGTTTAGGATCTGATTTAAGAGAAATAGACTGCTTGTGAGAATTAGTGACTTAAGTAGTTTATTAAATGGCTTCAAGTATTCATGCTACTTTTTGGGGGATAAGGATGAAATTTCCAGCGTACTCTGCATTTTATATGAAATAAAACTAAGATCTAATGATTATTTGAGATCTCACAAGGTAATTCTGTAGTGAATCAGTTGTGCATACATATGCACCTATAATGAAAGAGAGATTAAAAAGAAGTAGTATAAAACAATAGCTCTGTAACTTGTTTACATTGAAGATAATCCTACCAAGACAACGTTATTTGTTAAATGTGTTACAGTTTTGCTTACTGCTGTTCTTTTAAAAGGTAATTTAAATTTTATTTTTTAAGAGGAACATTATAGTTTCCCAATTCAACCACAAGCTGTAGTTTTGAACATAACTGGGTTTTTTTTTACTCCTTAAAGATTATATTTTAATATCCATAATATTTTACATACTGTATTTCCAGATACATATTATCATTACTGAGAGTAGGGCACCTTATGTAATGTTAAATTTTCTTAGTTGACTCATATCGAGAAAGTGCAAAATTGCAGCTACATCCAGAGTGGTTCACACATCATCTACAATAAATACATGTTATAAGGTGACCTAATTATATTTAATTTCATACCCAAGTTAATGATTTATTGAATGGTGTGAAAATTACACAAATTCATTAATAAAGCTCTTTCAAAAGGCAGAACAGCATATTCTGCCCACATTAAATATTAATCTAATCCGAGTGTAGAGCACCTATCATTTCAGTGACTGGAGACTCATCAACTAAAAAACAGCCCCAAAAATCCCCATGAACAAATATAACCAAACCCTCAAATTCTTCAACATTCTTATCCCCAAAAAGAAGGAATTCCAAATTTCTACAGGCTGACCCTTTGTTCTTTTCCTAATAAAAGATACTGCTTCCTGCCCTGCCTACTTTGGCCCACCACCTCCCCCTAAAAAAGAAAGAAAAAAAGAAAACAAATTTCTCTTAAAAGAAAAGAAAACTTGAGAAAAGTGATTCAGACTTCTATACAGACTTTTAGAAATAAAATAAAAAGAAAGGAAAGGGAAAGAGGTAATGTTACACAGCATTCTGGTCCTGGGTACAGGAGACTTGCAAAGAAGTTTTTATTTTGAAAAAGGTATCCTTATCACAGTGCTTGTGCCATCTAAGAAAATGCCAATTCTTTTCAGCACGAGTTCTAGACTTGCAAAATTGTGTAAAATCAATGGCAAAATTATCAGGGACCCGTAACCTCTCCAAATACCACGCAGGCTGAAATAGTTGATGTTGTCAGTGGCAGGTAGGTTTTTTCTTACTTTCAGATGCATACCCATTTGCTGCATGCAATACTTTCACATGCTGTGGAATGTTTCTCTCTGAATTTTAGAATAAATCTAAAGCATCTGCAGCTATTTTATGGAAGTGAAAATGATGAATAGTTATAGAAGTAGGAAAGATATGATATTCCTCAGATATGGGTAGGAAGGATTGGTCTACGAATCACTGTCTGAAAAATGTTCATGGCTAAAGTATTCCTTGATTCCTCTTCAGAATGTTAATCTATGGCAGTGTCAAAGAAAATACATGATGGTAAACGAGAATGGAGATTTCACAGTATATAATTTATTTCTTGGTAAATGCCTCTATGCATACTCTTAAGCCAAGGTTTATATGAAGTAATGAAAGATACCTCTCCTCGATGAAAGGAGTTTAAACTATTTTACATGATAAAAGCTTGTGGTTGAGTTAATTCTGACGTCCTGTAAAACTTGACATTCAGTCCTCCAACACACTAGCATGTATCAACTGCAGCAAGTGACTAGTTCTTGCATTAGGGCTTCTCCAAAATTTGTTTGGAAGGAATGCTTAGTTATAAAACAGGTGAAGAAGTTAATGAGTTTAAGATATGAATGTGTGTGTGTGTATATATATATATATATATATATATATATATATATATGCACAAAAAAAAAGGGTAGAAATCTAAATTCCTAAGAGAACTGTATAATCATCAGAGAAGGAATTTTGTTTTAGATTGATATGTAATATAGTTAGAAGGTTTTATGCATATTTTTGTGTCTGTGTTGTATCATTTAATCTAATTCTTTTAAGTTATTAAGAAATTTGATATGTCCCAGGCATCTTGCATTTGCTGTACTTGGGCAAGACATTGAAAAGATGAGCTAGAGTGGGGCGGAGATTGCACCTAATTTTGGAGGCAGGTGTGTATAACTAGTTATTCCCCTGGAATGCAAAGCCACTAAGCTGTACCATTTTAGAGTAAGGTACAGCTCTGGTTTGAATTATTTTCCTGAACAGTACAAAAATTGTGACAAGAACTACTAACCGTATCTCTGCATGACTTTACTGGTGTTGTCTTCCTGGTCCTGTGTATTTGAGAGTTAGTCAGGTCAGAGGGCTGTAAGCTGTTCTCCAAGGTCTTAGAGATGTTGTGGCAGTCAAACAATATATGGATACAGAGTGCAAAAGAAACATCTTTTCCCAGAGTGTTCTCTCTGATCCTCAGAATAATGTCTGCATGACACATCTGCTTGGTCATGCTCCTGGTCACGCAGTTCAGGAACAATTTTTCATTTTTGATGGACACTGTAGAGCCCTCACACACTGCTCCAGCTTTGCTGGTGATAAACCACCTCATATCAGCTGTAATCCTGAGCACTGATGTTTGATTTTTTGGTGTAAGGTAATAAAGCGCACATGCTGATGACATTGCTGTAATTTTGCTAGTTAGATTCCGTATATGTATACTGATGTATGACAGTGCCTAGAATTAAGGGACAAACATCCAAGACTGAGTGCCTTGGATATTGTCCAAGCTTACCTGAAGCTTCTTCAAATTTCCTGTGTCTCAAAATAGAGCAGGGAACTTGAAAGTACATTTCCCCATAAGAAGTTACTCATGATTTCATTTTAAAAGGGTTTCAAATGCTAGTTTCACACACACTAAGAAGGTATAGTCTGATATAAGTTAAACTAAAAAAAAAAAAAAAGAAAGATATGTTTATATTATTTAATCTACTTCAATAAAATGCACTGGTAGCAGGAATTTTCAGATGAATTTGTTCTTATTTATGCTTGAAAATTGCAACAATAGTACTGTCCTTACACATATCAGTACAGCTGTGTTGCATAGAATTAAGAACTATTAATTGCTCTTAAGAAGCTGGGAAGAGCAAAACATTACAATATGTTTCCAGTAGTTTTTAGAAGTTGGTGAAATCTATGTACCCCTATGAAAAACAGACTTCCAGTGAAAATTTATAGAATTTAAAGGAATATAATGTATTTTTAATTTCTGGTATACATAATTTCTATAGGCTACAAAATATTCATATTGTCATTGTTGAGTATTCTGGGCCACAAAGAGACTCTACCTTCTAATTATTACAGAGCATTAAGAAGGAAACTATTATTTCACTTTGTTCAAGGAAAAATTTTATCATACTAACTTTTGACAGTTAATTGTATTCATCTTTAACAGCTTGCCTAAAGGTGAATTTGATAGGGGTTTGGTGTGGGGTATTTTTTGGTCTTTTTTTGTTGTTTGGTTGTTTTGGTTTGGTTTGCTGTTTAATATCTTATAACTGGAGGGAAGAAAACCAACTTCAGTCATATATCCTAAATCAGTCACAAAAAGTTCTGAGGGGAAAAAAGAGGAAGGTGTATAAATACTCAAGGTGTTTCCATAGCTTTGTCACTGCTGTAAGCGCATTAATTCTCAGTGTTACAGATCTGCCAGAGGACAATGAATTGCTTCTCTCTATCAGCTGCTCTGCAGAACTTTGTTTGCTTACTTCGTACTCCACAGTATACCAGTGTTAATAGTCACTGATCAGAGCAAGATCTATCCGTGTCTTGTTCCAGAGCCAAACATAATCAGTGTTTTTCAAAGCAACAACACTTTTGGCTCGCTTCTAAATATTTTGAAATTCAAGCAAACCCAAAAATTTACAGAGCTTTTCTTAAAACCGCACTGTGTTTAAATGGTAGTTTATTGCACGTGGCACAGCAAAGCCTTTCTGCTATCACATCACTGCATTAAAGCAAATTGTGTGAACAAAATGTTTCTAATATCAGGGAAAATAGTATTTTGTTCTTAGGATCCTGGCATCTGATGATCTTCTCATCTGCATTACTTGGTGACACCTGTCTCATAACTTGTAGCCTCAAGTGGCTTCACAATCAAAAAACCCTTTTCTTTCATGGAACTCAGGGAACCTGTTTGGATTCTACATGGCTGTATTCCTAAAAATTGAAAATTTTCTATAACGGGGGTATATGTTTCTGTGTGGAATACAGACAGTAATGGATAAGCTTAAATATAGGTACATGTAGGCATATATGCACATATATAATAGACTCGTATCATAGAGTGTCTTGGGTTGGAAGGAACCCTAAAGATCAGGTAGTTCAAACACCCCTGCCATGGGCTGGGATGCTACCATATACATGTGTATATATACATGTGTATATATATATATATATGTATATGTACATATATACACACATACATATATACACATAGTATATATATGTGTATGTGTGTATATATGTATATGTATGTATATACACACATACATATATACATATATACATATATATACACATATATGCATACACATATTTAGGATTGTATGCAAATTTGATGAAGCTGTAGGCTGTTGTTTCCATGCAATTTCATTTGCTCTGTCATTTTTTTGCAGTAAAAACAAAATATAAAAAAAAGAGTGAAAAAGGTCTTGCTTTTCATTACATTATGATGTGTATTTTAGATTACAATGTTATTACATCTCTTTAAAATATTTGGACAGTACATATATTAATTGCTTTTGCAAACTTCCCTACTTCTGAAATCTAGTCATTTGAATTATTACCTTCATATATTATGGAAAACATGAAAGAAGAAAAAAATTAAGTATTTCTTATTTGACTACATCTGAAGAGTTTTTTTATCAGTCTTTAAACATTCACCAGAGATTAATTATTTATTTATGCTTGCTTAATAGAGCACCTCAGACTGTTGCAGGTTTCATTAGCTCAAGTGACTTCTGTCAACTTCGAGTGACTTCTGTTTGCCATAATACTTTACATTTACACAACAGTTTTCATTGAGAAGTATTTCAAAGTGCTTTGCATAGTGTGTTTATATAAGGGATAAATTAACCAACCAGTAAATTAGAGTTACCTTGAGAGTGAAGCTCTGCAGAAACTTTGTGCCAGAATCTTATATGGGTTTAATTTTTCTTTTACATAAAATTTCATTGATTTCAAGGAAGCAGAGCATACAGTTGAATTATACTGTGTTTTATAGAGGAGAAAAGAGTCTTATTGCTAGGGTGCTTATCTCCAACTAAGAAGCGGTCTCTGTTCCTTGTTTCTGCTACATGCCTCCTGTCATCTTCCAGGAATTTGTTTGGTCTGATTTGGGCCTTAAATGAAGTCATAAGATCATAGAATTTCTTGAATTGGAAGAAAGCCACAAGGATCATCAAAGTCCAACTACTGGCCCTGCACAGGGCACCCCAGGAATCACACAATATGTGCCTCAGAGCATTGTCCAAACACTTCTTGAACTCTGTCAGGCTGGTGCTGTGACCACTTCCCTGGGGAGTGTGTTCCACTGACCAGCAGCTCTCTGGGGGAAGAGCCTTTTTCTAACCAAACCTAAACCTGTCTTGACGCAACTTCATATTATTCCTTCTGGTCCTGTCACTGGTCACCAAAGAGAAGAGATCAGTGCCTGCCCCTCTGCTTCCCCTTGTGAGGAAGTTTTAGACAGTGATGAGGTCTCCTCTCAGTCTCCTCCAGGCTGAAGAGACCAAGTGATCTCAGCCCCTCCTTGTATGCCCACCCTTCCCCTCCACCTTTCACCATCTTTGTGGCCCTCCTTTGGATGCTCCCTCATGGCTTCTACCTTTCCTATATTGTGGCACCCAAAACTGCACACAAGACCCCTGGTAAGGCCACGTTAGTGCAGAATAGAGTGGAACAATCACCTCCTTTGTCTGGCTGTTGATGCTGTGCCTGATGAATTACTAATAATAATACCATCTCAGCTTTGGTGACTGTTCATGTGTACATAATTAATTACTTGAAATGCATGCAAGTCATAGTTAACTTTAGCCACCTTTTAGTAATCAAAAAGCCCTCTTCTACTAACAGGAAGATAATTTGTATGATGCTGAATTTGCAATGTGCTAATAATGTAGCTAATGAAGATCATCTTCTCTGAGTCTGAAGCATCAATTATCTATCTCAGAAATAATACTTGATTTATTCCATATTTTTGACAAATTAATTATATTTCATGACCCTCTGTCTATGCAGAGCATCAAACAAAGAATCTTGAGATCCTGGTAGGAAGTTCTAGATGCTGTTTAGCAGAAAAAAGTTCTTCATTGATATGTTATACCGTAGTTGGAAAAATTGAGAGATTCATTCATTCACTACGCATTATTCAGATGTGTAGTATACCCAAGAAAGAATATAATATTGAGCTTGAATTTTTTTTTTTTTAATTCCAACTTGGACAGATTATACTCCTTTGTTGTGAATGTCAAGCATCACAAAGTGTGTCAGTGCTCTTTATTTACCTTTTTATTTCTTGAATGGAGTTGGTAGTATTGGAATCTCTCCAAGCTAAACAATATAAAGTAGCAAGTTGGTTCAGCATGGATAAAGTCATTTATGAACATGGGATATTTTTCTTTCAAGGATCAGAGGAATACGAAAATTCTTCAAAACTGGAACAGGTGGACAATTATTTCTCTTGTCTTTTGACACTTGTGTTTCTGGCCTCACCTCGGCATGATACTGCAGTGTTTGCAACTACCTTGCTGTGCTTTAAAACAAGTTAATTTCTTTTCCTTAGTCTGCATTAGACTGTTCTATAGCTCTTTCCAAGGAATCCCACAAGTAGTTGTACAAAGTTCACAACCTCACAAAAAATAGTACAACTGATTTTGGATACAGTGGTGCAATGAATTTACAGAAACTACTAAAGGGTAATAGGCAGAACAAAAGATGTGGGAATTTGGTCCACAGAAACTTCAGTGTAGCTGTTCATATGAGTAAATGTTTTCAGAATTGAAACTATCTTTCTTGTTTTGTGAAATAAACAGTGATCCAAAAATCCTGGTCACATACTTAGCCCTTCTAAAAGCAAGCTGAGCAAGTGAAGACTATGTCAGTTCTAGATACTCTAGGTTCTTTTCAGCACAATATAACAGCACTCAACAGGTTTTTTTGATTTAAAAAAAAAAAATTTAGTACTAGTTGCACCATTATTTATGGTTATTGGAATAAATAAACTTAGGTTTTTGGACATAAGTAGCGCTTCATATTCAGGCTGTTAACTTGATTTTGTAATCCCAGGGATTACTTCAGAGTTTTCATTGAACGTGGTCCCAGCTTCTCCTTTATGGGACACGTAAAGTAACTTTTAGACATAACTGTTAATTGACAGTGAAAGTTTTTAGTTATGTGCAATAAAAAACAAAAATAAACACAACCCTCTCCAACAAAAAAAAAAAAAAAGAGACTTTTAGTTGCTCTGTATCATTAAAATGGTCTACACCCAAAATAAATTAATTCAAGTAAAATTTTTTTGGTAACAATTCTAGCAACTAGCTATATCTTTTTATTGCAGCTTGTTGTGTGATATCATAGGAGGAAAGAGCCCCCTAATGGCTTTAAGCTAGCTAGGAAAATAAAAATAAATTTCACATTCTGTGAGTTCAAGCTGGAAAGGAATGCAAAATTAATTTCAAAAAGGTCAAGTTAATCTTTTGAGAAAAAGGTGACATAACTGAATCAGTTTAAAGTGTTGCAAAAAGTCCAGATTAACATTAACAACATCAAAGATTTGAAAGAAAATGCACAGTTTGTAATATGTAAACTCTTAACTCTTTCTGATCGGGATTTTTTAATCTTTTTTTTTTTTTTTTTTTTTTTTTATCTTACAAAAAAAGATGCTTTGCATANTTTTTTTTTTTCCTGAATCTGACAAAAGAAGATGCTTGCAGTATTTAATGTGGAAATTAATGACATATTAGTAGAAAAATTTCTTATGAATATAATCTAAGTAATTGTTTTGATTTTTGATTCTCTTTTGTGCTTAAAAAAATAATAATTAAGGCTCAAATTAAATATTCCCACTGCAAAAATAAACTTTTTAGAGTTATTTGGAGTTTCATGGCTTGGATGTAACCTGACTAGTAGCAGACACTAATCTGGAGGGAACAATATTGCTGTCTTTGAAGTCACAGAATTACCATGATTTTTTTTTTTTCTAATCAGAAAATTATAAGGTATATTTAAAGAGCACAGGTACAGTGAACAAGACTTTTCAGAGAGAAAAGAGAGATAATAATAAGAGCTGTAGGAAAGCTTTTGAGCATACATAAAGGATTATTTTTTGCTAATCAAACTGCACATGAAATATACTGAGGAAGGCCTTAAGCCTTGTAAGAATACAAAGTGAATTAGACATTCAATTATCTTAGCTCCTTATAAAATACACTCTATGCTTGGTAGATCTAGTGCTCAATACCCATGCCTTTGTCTTACTGTTAACATTTTCAGTCACGTAATTAAAATGTAAAGGGTTTCTTTCCATTATTTATGGTCAGATTCTGCACTCTGACTCCATAGTCAATGTATGCAGTCCTCACCTTTGGCAGTATGTTACGGAGTAAAATACCACTCAATAAAGCTATGGTGGCAAAATGTGCCCCCAAGAGAATTTCTGGCTACCTCGAAAGAGTTTTAGAAGGAAACATTGAAATTGATGACATGGATCAATTGTGCATATAAGAAACAACATAAACACGATTCATAAAGAAGATATAAAGTATTAAAATAACACAGATATTGTAGTTTAAGTAAGCATTTAGTTTGGGCTCATTGATTTAGTTCCTGTTTTGACAGTGCTTATTGATATGATACATTATAGAAGATGAAGCTTTCTCTTAAGCATTGCATATTTTATTTATGTGGTCACTTAGATACCCCTCCAAATTATTGTTAGTTTAAAAAAAAAAACTCTGTATACCTAAGGTCCTCAATTTTTATAGTGTCTTTTGCAAATTATAATCATTTTAGCAACTCCACATTTGGGTTTTTGAGAAGTCATTAAGTATTTAAGTATGGCATTTTATGGTAATTTACTAAACACTTCTTGGTAAAGGAAGAGAAGAAAGTGCTTTTCTGTAGTTATGATTCCTTTGTAATTGGATAAATTGGATTACAGGCAGGTGCACAGTCTAGCAGCAAGACCTTCCTATAGGCAGTTTCTTAACTGGACAAAGCACTGGAACACTGTACTTGGCTGGGTGAAAGTCTACTTAAATGCTTGCATTAATAGATTGATGTCTCTACTTTATGCGGAGGGAATAATCACAATAGCAGGCATATGAAAAATTCTGCAGTTTGGAGCAAGGAGCAGAGTGCACAAACTGATGAGGAAGGTGGTGCACGCTGTCACGGCTGGCAGGAATGTGCTGCTAATGAAGGAGCTGTCTTAGTGTTATGCTCCCATGGCCTGTAAACCCCCAGTCAATCAACTTCCTGATTTACTTCAAATCCAAAAGATGGGTTATTTCAGATATAGTCTATCACCTTCAAAATCACAGAAATCTATCACAACCTATCACCTCTCACCTATCATGGCAAAACCACTTACAGCATAGCCGAGGAAAATACGTAGAAACTTTATGCAGAGCTAGACAGTCAGGAGACAGTGGTGTCAATGTCATATCCAAAGAGGCAATCAGTCCATGGGATGGCTGCTTCAAACACACAGCACAGTGTAACAGAGCATAGGTTTCACATTTCAGGTCATAAGCCTTGATCTTCACTTTTCAGGCAGAATGCTAGCAATAACTGCTATATCTATAAAAAATGGCAGTCTAATGATATATTATTTAAGGCTGACCATATTTGCTCAGCAGTGTTAAGCTTGCAGTAAAAAGGCAGATCCTATTTCAAACTACTAACAAGCACTGAGAAATCCTTCAGGTAAACATTCTCTCTACCTGGCTTCACTATATGTACACTAATGAATTAATAATATGGGAGAGCTTGCGTGCCATTATTACTCCAGACTGCTTAGCATGTGTGGGACAAGTTACATTAAATCATCATCCAAGTAGTTAGAAATAATCGTTTCTGGTTGTTTCATTCCATTCACTTAAAGGGTTAAGTATGATAAATGCAATGCACAAACCATGTCCTGTTAATTGTCTTCAGGTGTACATAACTGATACATATAATCTGTGAGTGAAAAAAATACAAGTGCAAAAAATGCATTCTGAGAACAAATGCCAAAGCTTGTATTTAACATGCAAGATACAAAAGGAATAATTCCTTTTTTAGCTGTTCAGAAAAGCAAATGATAATTTCCTTACCTGGAAGATCAAACTCTGTATATCGTCAGTATTATGTGAGGTAAGGGGAGAGGATGAATTTTCTGTAACAAGCCTTTCTTCAGAGATGTAGAACATGAGAGATGTAATTGTAAGTAAAACGAACTATTCCAAGATCCAGTCTGTCATCACTTGCACTGCCTTAGTGCTGGCATCCTCTTGCAAATGAAAAAAGGTAGCTCAGCAAGTTCTCCGCTGAAGGAGCTCAATATCAGTGTTATCAGGCACCAGCTGTCACATACTGATGCTATAGTGAGTACAGTCTCCCTCTATTGCACGCTTTCTCTCGCTTGCTCTCCCTCTCTCTCACCCTGACGTTCACTCAGCTCTGAATCTGAGCTCCTTCTGCTGCTGTATAATCAATCTAGCCTGTCTCAATCTAATAGGCCTCTCTTTAACCAGCCAATCAATAGCAAAGGTTCTGCTGCTGCACCCCAGGGTCTTTTCCAGGAGTGGTACAAACAATAAGAGTTTGGCCAGCAGTTTAACTAAGTGTTTTTCATTATTTTATCTCTGTTAAAGAAAAATTGTTTAGGAGAGCCCAGTTTTAAAGCTATCTTTCTCTGTGTTTTTCATAAGAGTTACATAAACACGCACATTGCACTGCAGTAACATTCTGAAGACTTTTAAATTTTTCACCCATTCTACATGTTTTAGAATGCATATTAAAAAGAAAGAAAATAAAATAAACACACACACACTCCCCATGCCCCAGTCTAGAAATGAACCTGCATGCCAAGCCTCAGGCTTTGTGTTCTGAAAAATCTAGTAGTGTGTTTTGTAACTGGAATTGTTTATGGCAATTGTGTAAATTAAGCATAAACCAAGAATCAGGAGGATAGTTCTTCACAGACTGTGTTCCTAAGCCCTGTCAGCTTGAACTAACTTCTTTCCTACACTATGTTTCACCTTGTGTGTCTTGTGGGAGGTTTTGTGGATTTTGTTTCTTTGTTTGGGAGTCTTGTTTATTCCTTTGTTTGCTTGGGGGTTTTGTTGTTTTTGTTGTTGTTTGGGGTTGGTTTTTTTTTTTTAAGAATTTGTATGGAAACATCATAGATTCAGATACAGAAGGTACTGAAAATACAGTATGTATTCAGCATATTCACATGAAACAGCTAGAACAGTTGTCAGAATTAACTGGTAGCAGCAAATACCTGTGGTATGCTACAAGCACACCTTACCTTACATGGCACTGCAGTCCCCTCATATGCAAGAAATAGATTGTCCTTTACTAGGAAAAAAAATCAGGAAGGATATTGTGCAAAGTAATATTTTTATTGCAACAGACTGGCCCTCTTTTTCCATTTTTTAAAATTGAATTTTATTTTATTATTCAGGGACACTGAATAATAAGGACATTGATTTGAGACCTGTTCATTCTGATTGCAGGTGGAAATTATGAACCAAATCTCATGCTCATGCAAACTGTGGGAAAGTACCTACCATCCTCCTAAGTCCAAAGGGTAAGTTGCATCAGTCACTGGTGTTGCTATGTGACAGGATATTGACACTATTGTATTGCTGTCCTTGATTCAAAACAGCATCTGTAGCTAAAAAATATCATGAGTCCAGTGCATGTGGTGGTTTTCTAGAGGACATACTGTCCCATTCTTGCTGGTTCCCTCATATATGATTCTTGCAGAAGTTCATCTGAATCCAGAAACAAAATGAGGGCTTTGATTTTCTACGTCTTCAGTGTTTGGATTATTCATCAGTCCAAGGATCTCTCAATACCTTCATTGCGTTTAGACCTTGTGACTCAGATCCTGTCCTGAGAACTGAGACTTGCAGTCTAGCTGTTTATTCCATGGCTAAAATTGCTGCCTTAGAGAGCCAGCATAGGTCAAAACTTTTACCAAAGTGTGAGCACTGCAGTCTAACATCAGAGTCTGGCATAAGCATGAGCAAGTAAACGTACTGATAATGAAATAAAATTTTCTTGTTGATAGGGTTTTCTACTTTACTCATGGGATTTCTTGCATAATCTGTTAGGAGTGGTCAAAAAGGCTTGTTCCTTTCCAATCCCTTTATCAAAAAATCTCCCTCAAAACACATTTACAGAGTCATGTCAGATAGGTTATATAAGACAGAAACTACCTAGAAATCCAGACTTCATGAAAAAACACAAGCTAGTGCTACTAAGTCAAGATTTTTTTGTAAGTGTCTTGAATTACTGTCCTGAAAATTCTAGTCAAAGACTGAATGGGAAAGACAGCAAAAAGAAAGAGACCAGCTATTAAACTGGAGTTTGCAATGCTAAAGGGAAATAAACAGTGTTCATAAATATTAAGGGGTTTAATAATAAACCTGTTCAGAGAAACAGAGCTATTAGGAAAAAATTCTGTTTACTTTGAGTGTTTACACAAGAGTATGTATAAGGTCATATGATAGCAGAAAATAACAACACATTTATGCACTTAAATAACTTTCAATGTGCATACAAAAATACAGGAAACAACGAATGAAGTCACAGTATTCACAGCAAGTTCAACTCATCCATTCTTCATGAGAAATATTACAGTATCAACTAACAACCTCTGATTTCCCAGATGCATATGGAATACCTCATTAATTGCTGCCTACAAAACACATTTAACAGATGTCTCAAGTGTTTTGAGTGTTCTGGATCAGCTAAGTGATTTTCATGGATAAAGAAAAAGATTAACATGAGAAAATATAAATGGAGATCAATAGAATTACGGTCACACAATTGTGTGAATGTAAATCTGGTGGTGAAAGTGTGTAAGGCTGTACAGGCCTCCCGGATGTAAGAAGGGCAGTTAGGGTGTTCTGCCCTTGAGGGAAGGGTGGGAGCACGGAGGTGTGGGGCACTGCACAGTTTGTTACAGGTCTCACTGAAAAAGGCCCAATAACACATGGTGTAATGAAAGAACAGTTTTAATAGAAGATTATAAAGAGGGTTGTTGATAGAGAGTACACCTTGTATCTGTTGTATGCTGACAACCATTCTTGCACGCAGCAGAGACCAAGGGTAGATCTTCCTACAGCACCCTGTGCAGATCCCATTCATGGAGAGGTCCTTCTCTCCCTCCCATGCTGTTGTACCCTTTCTTTTGTTTGGTTTGGGGAAAATTAAGAAGTAATTATGTCATAGAACACTTGTGTTTGCAAGTACTGTGTTTTTATATGTTAAGTGTAATTCTTTGTGAAATTGTTTTTTCACTATTTGATATTTAACTAACAAAGAGCAAATATATGTGGTCCCTACTTCACAATTCCAAAAATAATCAAGGTAGTTCTTCTGTATCCAATGATTAAAGGAAAACAAGTATATGGGATATGAAGCTCTGTGAGTCTGTATCTTCTGAACATCTAATAATGGAATAGCATATTTGCCTTTGATAGGTTCCCTCAATGAAAAAAAAAAAGTCTGAATTCAACATTCTACACATTTCCCAGGAAAGAATTAATTAAATGGACTTTCTGCATTGAACCTAAACACTGATTCTACTTATTGTACTATTGCTGAGTGCATCATTCAGGTTTCAAGTTCTGCCAAGTCTTAACAAATTCTTAAAATGCTCAGGCTGCTCACAGGCTTGAAATTAAGCACTGCATATTCCAGTATTCAATGTAGAAACTAAAATACTACTTAGTTTTACTGATGCTTAAGAAAAGTCTTTTTCCACAGATGGGGAACAAAACTGTGTATAAAATTTATTTTAAATTCTCAAGTGCATAAATACAAGAATACTGAGGATAGATTTTGTCAATTTTATTTCATATTTCCTTATAAAAATTCCCTTTCAGATCTGGAAGGGCATGCTTAGGAAAGATGCAAGCTCTGAGGGATAAATAAGATTATGATATATAATTTCTTGTGTTCTGTATAATATTTGTCATTACTCCTCAGTGGTGCTAAGCAGCAGGATAAGAGACAACATGTAGAAACTCATGAACATAAGGAAAAACTTCTTTATTATGAGGGTGACTGAGCACTGGAGCAGATTGCCCAGAGAGATTGGAGAGTGTCCCTCACTGGAGATATTCAAGAACTCTCTGGACGGAGTCCTGTGCCACGTGCTCTAGGATGACCCTGCCTGGGCAGGGAAGTTGGATCAGATGACCCACTGTGGTCCCTTCCAAATTTCTTCACAGAATAGGAAAATGTATTTCAATTTAATTCAGATATTTTTTCTATTTTAAGCTACAGAAGATAGTATTTAAGTTTTGTACATACTCAATTCAGTTTTGGTAAACATGCTGAAGAATAAGAGAAGGTAAATATCCATTTATTAAAGACTGACTTTAGCCATGAAAGTTATGTATACAAACATGATATAATGGAATACATGTCCATAAATCACAGTATACCTTATTTTCTATCTGAATGCTTTAGTGAACTTGAAGGTGAACATTGTTATAAAAGTTCAAACCAATATGAATGAAATTTTTTATTGTCATCACTGTTAATATTTATAATATTATTTGCCGACGGTGAGGGAAGCAAGACACACAAATCAATATGATTTATAAGCAAGCTTCAACCTTTATTCCCGGAACCACACACTTTTATACTATTACAGTTAATTATGCCTACTACTCGTAACACCATTGGTTAACTATATAAAGCTACATTTGCATGTGTTTCCCACAGGTGGCTCTTGTTTAGGGATTCTTCTCATTCCTCTAACTGCAACTCCCTTTCTCAGTACTTTCCCAATTACTCAAGGATGGCCTTGGCTATTCTTGTTATCAGTACAGTTCTGCAGTTCTCATGTCTTGTAGTTTTACAGTTTCCCATTCCCACGGCCTGCAGTTTCTCATGGTCTGCGAGCCTCCTGCTCTTACACTTTACTTCACTCGCACAAGGCCTCTAATGTCCCATGGCCCCAATCCCTGAGCCATTCTGCAACAATTATTGTTTTCTAGGTCAGACAAATAATTCACTAGAAAAGGTTGTAAAACTAAATATGTAGATTTCTAGGACTATATTTGTTGTCTGTGCAAAGATCATCCACTCCAAATTTATAAACATTTCTCTTTGAATTTATCAGATCTACTTTAAATTCATGTCTGTCTATGATCTATTTAAGACCACAGGAATTGGTCTTTTTCACAGAATTCAGAATCTTCAAAGGGCCACACTGATGCTAGTGAATGAAATGGGCTGTGCTATTCTCAAAGCTGAAATAGAAAAGCTCGTATCCAAACACCTAGACATTTTTCTTCCTCAGAAAACACCTAAATATTTTTCTTCCCCAGAACATCATGGCCATATCTAAACTACTTCTTGGAGTATTTATTATAATTTCTGAATGTTGCATAAGAATTGTTTGGTAGAGTTAGCCTAGGTCAAGACTTTCTTAGACATTTAAAAATACAGGCAATTACTGAATTCATCTGTGTAAAATTCCTGAGTCCCAGTACAATAAAATTAAATTTCTTTGAGCTTCTCAATAAATCACAGAAAAACTAATGACTGTATTTAAAAATAAAAGGATCTTTATGAAAATTCACGGTTGCCATAGGGCCTGTAGCTTCAGAAATTAAATATTTGCATGGAGACCCAATTCTCATTAGAAGTAGTTTCTGTTCCCTAAAACAGTGATAACAGTGAAGACTGAAATTGATTGATATATCTATCTATAGCTATATATAGTAACCTATATACATCACTAAGATGCATTTAATCCACTGGTATGACCTTCAGCCACTGACTGCAGTTCCCAACATGACAGATGTTTTTTGTTTAATTGTTACTTTTTTTTCAAGTTCAGAATACTGTTAAAGGGCAAAAGTTAAATGCTCTCACTCCACGTCTGTCTTTGCTCCATCTCGTCATCCCATGGCTGTATTTTGGAGCCTCCTAGGTGTCCACTTCTCTAGACTCTTTTGAGATATCTTATATCATTATGGCCTGATGATAAATACCTAAGTCTAAACAAAATAACTGTTTGGGGTTACTATGCATATAAAACTAAGTCTCCACTATAGTAGGGTAAGTCAAAGAAGTTAGCTAGGGAAAAAGAAATTTTGCGGTGGTTAACCAAGTTGTAACAAAGCTAATGCTCAAAGTCCAGTAAACCTCAGTTCTGAGGAGCAACAGTTTGATACAAAATCTGAGACCTACCTTTAGCAGCAGCCACAGAATATGATGGGACTGCCAGTTAAACAATTTTTCTCACAACTGTTATTCTGTAGTTTTATTGTTCTTGATGCTGAAGTCTTGCAAAATAGAGGTAAATTAAATGTGCTGTTATTGTCTTAAATAACACAACAGCCCCTGGTGCAAGAGACACATAGTGAGGGACCTTTTTCTAACACAGAGCATAGTGCAGCAGCCTCAGAAAACTGTGAACTTCTGGTGGGGATCAAAGTATATTTTCATTAAGGATCAAAAATGGAGAGTCCTTTGGTAGCATTATGCTAAGTAACATTGCCTGGCAAGGCTTAGAAGGACCAAACTGGGAACAACTTCTAAAGGAGGAATGCATTAGTACAAGTGGTGAATTTGCTGAGAATTTTGAAAGTTACTTTTCCTGCTGTAGTATTCACTGCTAGACTGTGTCCTACATCATCTTGAGCCACTGATGATTGCCTGTGCACACTCAATGCTCCCCTATTATGGGTTCTCTTGTCCAAGAAGGTTCATGTATTTTGATTGAATTTGTGTTACTTGGAGCTTGATAAGAATTATTAATTTGTTTTGAATAATGTATTATATACATTTTCATACCTTTTCACAACAAATTCTTAATAACAATGTATTTATATACTACACCACTGTCAATGTTCAACTTTTGCTGCTTTTAAAATGGATATCATTGTTTCTTCTGGGTCATGTATAAAGCTTAAATTTCAGAAGCAAATCTATACAGGGGGAAATGTTGCTTTGAATTTGCTTTTTATTATCATTAGTGGCACTGCAGTAATGGTAGTTGAGATGCTACGCACAGTACAATGCTTACTTACAGCACATAGTAGTCTAACTGATGATTTTAAGCTGAAAATGTGCTTACTGCGCAATGAGGAGCAAAATGTAATTAGTGTTATAGTACAAATAATATCTCTCCCTATGCTTCTGTGAAATATTTATTGCAATTTTTCATTTAATTAGGCCTGCAGAATTTTGCCTGTGTGCATTGAAAAAATGGATACCCTACAAGTCTTTTGTTGGGGTTTCAAATTCTGGCAAACAGGCCTATCAAAAAGATTTAACTTTAGCCTGTGAGATTCCTGTCATCCAATATTTAAACTCACAATATCCAAGTATTTTTCTACTGAACAATGGAGATAATAAAAAATACTTCAGGCACAAAAGCCAGAGAAGCTGGTAAAACACAGCTAATACTCAGAACTGAGCTCTGTATTATGTCATCAATTTGAATAGGATATATGATTTTTCTGGTGTATGCCCAAAAAAAATTCAAGGACCTAATTAGAAACTATAAACCAATGTAATTCTTTAAAATAGGTTTTGAGTTTATTTCTCTAGATTGCACAAAGCCCAGGGAAACATTACCCTGAAATGCTAATGGTGGCAGTTACACTACTGTTGAAGACAGGGTTTAACATGTGAATGCCACTTTTGTAGTGAAGGAAAAGGTAATGTGCAGTGTCCCAGTGTATATCCTACTGCAGGAAATTCTGTGTGCTATGTAGCAGAGAAGGCTGTAACCAAATGACACAAGAGAAACTCATCCTTAGTCATGCTTCATTGCAAGTACTTACTGACTTTTCTTACTGCTTGGAGTCATATTCAGAACCTTTCTGATTTAAGCCAGTTTAAGTTTTCCTTGGAAGATTACCAGGAAAAACCCCCAAAAACTAAAACAAACAAAAACCACAACCAAACCAAACTAAAAAACAGAAAAAAAGCCAAACAAATGTAACATGCCAGTCATCTTTTAAGTAGAACTGCCTGCCAAATAGAGTAAAAATTATCTAACAAACAGGTCAGATGATAATATATTTAAATATAGTTGTAAATACTAATTTTAAATGTACTTAGTACTAGGAAACTTACAAGTGTAATGTTGCAAACATTTCTGAACCACATCCATTGACTGTTATCTCTGAACGTGAAAAACAATTAATAATAGTGAGAATAAGGTTTACAGGATTTTGATTAATAGACTAATTTTCAATCTTAATTAGTCATCATATATATTTATTGTCAAAAATACCTATTTTTACATAATCAGGGATATGCAGCACAAGATTAACAATTGCCCATCAAGAAAAATTGATCAAGGTTTAGTGGAGTTTGTAGGCTGCCTAGAAGTCTCTCCAGTATCTAAACCCTGATCAGTTACGATTGATTTAGATTTTGAAATGATCAGAAATAAAAATGCTTCTTCTTGTGCAGTGAAAGGCAGACCAATAATGGCTAACCCACAAGAGTAATAAGGATAGAATAAAAAAGTAAGAACAGTGCAAAATATGTGAATGTTTTATTTCTTCTTTGTAGACAAAAAAAATAACTGAACTTCCTTTTATTTGATTTTGAGACTGTCTCACCAAATTCTGCCCAGCTGTCTGCATTTTGCCCACAGAAGGTTATGATATGTTTTCTAGGACAGCTCTTTCCTTGACTGAAGAATCATTATCTTAATGGGAACTCTTATGTTATATGTAAGGACCTGGAGTTCATTTCCCTCCTTCTAGGAAGTATGCTGACTGCCAGATTGTCAAGTAGGAAGAGCTTCTGTGAAGAGCTGGAAGAAGCCTCAGCAAATATTCCCTTTAACCACCTTTGCTTGGGACCTGCCTGCAGGGCCTCCTGTAAACTGCACTGTGCCTGCTCTGGCACTGCATCTTCACATGCTTTTATACCTCCCTGATCCCATCCTGTAGGTTTGACTTACTTTTCAATCTTGACTTTGTCTTCTTACCGTGATCTTACTGAGTTATTGTTGATCCTTCATATTAACTCAGAATTGTTTTGGTTTGTTTTTTGGGTTGGGTTGTTGGTTTTTTTTTTTCAGTTTTCCTTATCATTTCAAATGGTATGTTATTTTTAGGTTGTTTGGGTTTTTTTTTTAAACTTATTTTTCTTCATGGAGATTGGTAAAAGGTTTGTTCTCTCCTCTCCTAGTCAGGATCACCTTAAAGGTATGATAGTGCTGTCTTTGGTGTGAGTTTTTGTTTGTTGAGTTGGTTTATTGTTTTGGGGTTTGGGTTTTTTTTCCCAAAGTGAGAAAAGAAGAAAAAAAAAAGAAGAAAATTACTTCAATTGCCTTATCATCTCTTTATTTCTTTCTTCTCCCTCCCCAGCCCTCTAAGGCTCAGCCCTTGCAGGCAGAGCAGTCAAATCTCTTTCAGCCTCTCATACAACAGTTTCTGCAATCCTTTAATAATTTTTATCATCCCTTGCCGGGCACCTTACAGTGTGTCCATGTTTTTTTTTTCATAATGAGAAGTCCAGGAATGGACCCAGAACTGTAGGTGTGACCTCACCAGTAATGGGGAATGATCACCTCCCCTTGATCTCCTGTCAATACTCCTTGTAATGCTCCAGATGTTGTTGGCCTTCTTGCTACTGGAGACATCACTGGAACATGTTAAATTTATTGTCCTCCAGGATCCCGATGTTGTTTACTTCAAGGCTGATTTCCAGCCTATTGTCCTCCAGCATGTACTATTGCAGGGTCTGAAATTGCCACCTGAATGGCAGCCCAACCATGGTGTATGAACATCTCCCTACAGTTTTGAATCATTCACAGATTGGATCATCACCCAGGCTATGAATAAAGATCTTAAACAGTATTGTCCCCTTTATTAGTCCCTGAGCCACGCTGTCTCTCCTAACCTCATCCCTGAAAGCTTTGACAATGTCTTTATATTCATTCTAAGTCATGTCCCTGCTTCTATCTCTTGTATGCTGTATTTTTACATTTGTGCTTTGTTGGGAGCCCCTTATTTATCCATGTAGGCATATAGCTTGCATAATTGTTCTGAAGGGAAAATCTTGGCCTGCCTGTTGTGTCTTCTGTTTACTCTTTGTGTCTCTTCTGATGGAGATGGTACTGATACAAAAGGGGCATTTGACAGTGCTGAAGTGCATTTTGTCCTAGGGTGAAGCAATTGATCCCTGGGCAAGTGGCAATGTAGTCCTTTGGAATTCATTGAGGAGGATACAGTGCAAAACATGAATTTACTACTTTGCCTGGACTTTGGAGATAAAAAGTCAGTTAGTGTCTTAACACTAAAAAGGGCTTAGTAAGCTTCATGGGGGATGGGGGAAAAAGTGCTTGATGTCCACTTGCAAGAGCACCTCCTTTTGCCAAATAGTGATTGAGCAGGACGGCACAAAAAAAGGGCTGTTAAGTCACTCTGACTGACAACCTGGTCCATTAGGGAGGGAAAGGGCATGTCTTTGTCTGATGTATGCTCAGTCTCACAGAACAGTCCCTTTTCTTTATTGCCAAGGGTAATTTAATGATTTCCCTTTTTATTGTCTCACTGTAAAAAACAAACAACACATTTCTTGCCTTTCTCCCAGCTTTCTACTTAGATTTCAAGATGATACACAAAAGCAGGGTTAAATGTCTCTTATGTGACCTCCATGACAGTACATTTTTGTATCAAAAGGGATATCTTTTTTCACACTATTTCAATAAAATATGAAGCATTGCTAAAAGAAAGTAAATAAGACACTTCAAAAATAATTTGTTTTTTCTTTTAGCTAAAGCAGTGATGGTCTGCAGTGGCTGGTATGGTTTAATGCGCATACAGTTGTGAAGTACGAAAATTGGCAGTAGGTCTGCACTGTGAAAGAATTATCAGTCGCAGTATTCCTGATTGCTACACTGTATTGTTCTTGAATTCTGTCCTGGAGTTCTTGGAGTATTTCTGTCAAACATTTCCCTGTGTTAGATCAAGTTGTATAATACTGAACCTCAACATGAAAGAACACCTAGACAAAGCTGACATCCATAGGCCTTGGGGGGATGTATCCATGACTGCAGAGAGAGCTGGTGGACATCATAGATGAGTGACAGTGGTCTTGCAATGTCACAAGCCAGCTTCCTCAGCACTGGTACCTGAATCCCATTGGGCATGTGGACTTATGTATGTCAAATTTGCCTAATTATTCCCTGACATGGTCTTCCTCCAAGGGGACATCTTGGGGTTTGGGTGAGAAAGATGCATGATTTTTACCTTTTTTATATTTTAATAATTCTGGTGTCTGGTTTTTTTTTTTTTATGAATATACTTTAGATAAAGAAATTCTGCCTGCAGTTTCCTATTGTCTAAGTATTGGATGCAATATGCAAGCTTTCTAACTTTCAGAATTCCCTTCACAATCCTGAGAATTATTGGAAAAATAGGGATATTTTGATCTCTTTAGGAAAATGCCTAATTACTTAAGAACCTGTAAAGACCAGGGTCGAAAACTTCAATATTATAAAATATACACCACTATTTCTCTTGGATATATCTCTTGAAAGAGATCTGCATCTTTCAAGATAATTTTTGGAAGTATTTCCACTATTTAAACAATGAAAAAAGCATGTCAGAGAAAGGATTCTGTTCCTTTTTACCATAAATGAAGAGGTAGCAAGAGTATTTTTGGTGTTATTCACAATTTATGGTATTATCTCTATATGCATTTGGACAAAAATAGCATCTCAGTACCAATAAAAACCTTTCATTGGTTTTCTTGCTCCAGTTTTCATACAACTATTTTTATGCTGGTGTCATAAGATCAGTTTTTTCTCAGCTCAGTTTAGACTAGTCAAAACTTGTCTTCCTTATTGTCCTTTACCACAATAATTACTTTCCCCTTTGGGTCATTTACTTTAGAGACATGTCATATTGCCGATGACATAAAGCATGCATACAACAATATCCCAAGTAGTGTTTATTTCTTTGTTTATTTATTTATTTATTTATTATATTACATTCATTAACATTACTCTGCCCTACTGCCATGTTGTAATTACTGTACAGTATATTTTAGAGAATAAACAGAAGGCTTTTTCACAGGTTCTCTCCATGCATTGCCATTGCAGTCTGTATTTTGCAAACATATGAATACACTTCATATGAGAAGATTTATATTCTCCACTCTGCAGTATAAAAAAAATCCTATTTCTGAAATCAAAAGAAGCAACAAAAGTGTAAAGTGTCTAAACATATTAGGAGAGATGAGAAAAAAAAAAAATGATTTCATTTTTGCTTTAAAAAAATCCTGAATACTTTATCTTTGAACACTGTCTTTCGAGGATTATTGAAAATATCAAAACTTGTTAGAAATAAATGTTCGATTTTTTTTTTGGTTGGTTTGTTGTCTGTTTTTTGTTGGTTTGTTTTTTTTTTTTTTTTTTTAATCTGAAAGTACCTTCACACATTAGAAAGATACCTGTTCTTTACTGGAACAAGAAAATGAGGAAGAGTGACGGAGAGAGCGGTTAAATCCAGAACAATGAAAGAATTCTCTGCATTCAATTTATACAATGAAGGGGGAAAATAATCAGAAAGAAAGTGAAAGTTTGTGCTATTGAGATGATGAGAATCGTGTATAATATTACACAGATAGTTTACAATCATTTGATTATGGTTTGGCAGATGGTGCTTCAAGTGTCACATGAAAGATCACATGTTGTTCAGGTTAGGAAAGATAGAAATAATAACATACTTGTAAGAATATTTGAACTATTTCTGTGGTTGTGTATCTTTGAAATTATTTAATATTTCCTGTATTCTCAGGAAAAAAAAAAAAAATTATGTAGAGAGTTCATCTTAAATTTGGATCAGAATAGCAGCCTTAGAATTGAGCCCTGTTAAATGTTTGCCTGGTGCTTTACCCATAAGGCAATAATATTGTGACGGTTTTCAGAAGAGACAGAGATGAGACAGTAGCAATGCACAAACTCACACTGCAGGATTCTATTCTTATAGAAAAAAAGGTGAATTCATTTTAATGTGTTTCACTGGCAAATGTCCTAAAAATAGTGATAGGGATCTATCCTTTTTTCTTCTGGAGAACGTGTGACATGGCAATCTTGACAAGAACTCTTAAAAAAAAACCTGTCTACGTGAGTGGTATGAGCAAAGAAGAAAAGGTGGAAAAGCACAGCAGGGAAGGATACTCTGAAAATTGAAAATAATTTTGCAGACCCTCTCTAAGGTGTGGTTAGGATAGTAAGACTTACTAAGGTTTTTTAAGTTTCTTGAGGAGTTACTGCATGAACATAGTTCACATATTTTTATCAGGCAGTTTTTGCACTACCTACTACAGGGAGAGGGAATAGCTGAGAGTCTGTAATGAAAAGATGTTGAGAATATCAAGGATTCTCTCTTAAAATAACAGACATGGAAGGCAGAATGCTGCTGACTTTCTTCACCGGATTTAAATTATCAAAGGACCAGGCACTCTAGAACTTGTACATATCCTCAAAGGTAAGAGTGGCATCAGGATCCACAATTGTAGAGTTAGAAATGTTTGCAGGTTTTTTAAGAAAAAGAATGTGAATGGGTTTTGCTGTGGGTGTTGTTGTTGTATAAGAAAAAATTCAGCATGTTGAAGTTTTCCTAATGGCTTCTCTGAGAAAATGATGAACACTAGAGAAATGCTGAGGTACTCCAGGCTGAAAAAGAAGAGGTACTTGATATTTGAAAAGAGCATTCTTCTATATCAAGGAGAATAAAGAAATCCCCCTTCACTCTTCCAAGAGGAAGAAAAAAAAAAAAAGTACAAATTCTCAGATCAAAGTGAATGCTTATAAGAATTACTGTATAAAAACATTTACACATTTATGCTTTTGTTGCTATACAGACATTCTATGTTTCTAGTGGTTCTGTGCTAAATGTAAGTTTTCCCTCAGGAACATACAAAGAATCAATTGTCATAACTGCCCAGAAAATGCTGGATACAAAGGTCCAGAATTCTAAGTCAGCTAACAGGATGAGTTTGTTTTATTTATCTATTTTGGAGCATATTAGGCTTTCATGCCCTGAACTATCACATCTTCATTAAAATGAGTTTTTATTGTCCAGCTTTTCCTGGCCATCAAATTAAATATTAACTGTCAGAAACAAAACACACTTTTATGACTTACCACCTAGACATTCCCTTTGATACGTAGGACCCCTTTGGGTTACTGAATTGTGAAAACCATGGACTCCACAATTTCAGCAGTCATTGCTTCATCATGTTCTCTTCAGTAAGCAAAAAGTAATTCACTTATAGAAGTGGGTTTGGTACAGATTGCATAGCAAATCCCATCCAATAAAAATCTGTCTTACATGTTTGATTAACACCATGCAACCTGTTCTGGGGGTAGTATTAAATGTAGGCTTGTGTGAACTGTGCAGTATAAATTGCTTTAATGTGGCTGTGGAACTTATCTTCTAACTCTGAATTGAAGCCACAGTTGAACATTTTTACTTTTGAATTAATTCTTTTAGCAACTGAACACAGGAAATGTCATTCACTTAATACTACCTCAGAGAACTTGCTTCAGGAGCTTGGCAAAGTAGAGGGATTTTCAAAGCCTTTTGAATATATTGCACAGTTTCTAGATACAGTGTATCCTTTTCTTGGCTCACTTCAGTTGGGTTAGACTTCTCACAGTATGCCTGGCTTTGATGGGACGGTACTAACACAAGAATTTTTTGATAAATGTGTTGATGCTGATTCATAGAACAGTGGAGCTGAAAACAGAAGCAGTAACCTATTTTCCTAAACAGATGCTGAAACAGTTTCTTATATTCTTTTTTCAAGTGTTGCAGAAAAGGTACATGAATTAGAAACTGGGGGCAACACAAGTTTTAAGTATTCATATTTGTCCTCGAAAGGAAGCAGGCAGAAGTTCTGCAGTATAAAGCTGGCTGAACCCCAGGGTGCAGCTGCTGCACTGCAGAGAGGCGTGCAGCAACAGCAGAGCCTGTAAAAATAAACACGTGAAGCCTAAACTGCTGAGTGCTCTAGAGATGACAGCAAGTTTTATGTGGCAGCTATAACCTTTGCCTTGAAGCTGTTTGAAAGAGGAATGTCTAGCAACATCACATGCCTTTGCAAGTTATTTGGAAGGCCAGAGATGGAAATACAAATAGCAATTCAGATAAATTCTTTCCTAATTCAAATGAATGGTGGTAAAATGCATAATTAGTACATCCTCCTGAGACAAAATGTGATCAGAAACCATTGAGAAAACTAAAAGCTCTTTTCCTGTCAAATGAAAAACATTGACCTACAAGGGCTATTTTCATATTTGTCTACTAAGTCATTAGTATTATTTAGCATTTTTTCCTATTTCATTTTGTCTGGATTCCCAAGCACTGGAATGAAGGAACAGCCCTGGAATCCCCTTTGCCTGATAAAACCACTGAGTGGTTGTGTATAGTCTCTTGATCTGTGGTGTGATACACATTTCTGATAGAATGATGGAAACACATATGCTTTCAAGAAGATATCAATTAAAAAGACACACTGTTTTTTTTTCTCAAATCATTATTAATTCCTTTTTATGTTACCTTGTAGTATTCATGCAGATTTAGTTTGCTATTGATCAGAGTTTTTTACAAGACCAGAATAATAAAGTAGAAAATTAAAATTTATATCTATCAGTAGTACTTCACTATTTAAATTTTTTACTACTTACCTCTCTAGATGTCTGGATTTCAAATTAGTACACCCCACAAATCACAGTAGTATGTACTTGAAAGAAAATGTCTTCAAAACAGCAGTTAATTTGTACATCAGTATGCATTCTAAAAAGACTAATTTACACATACAAATAGATTTTATAGAAGTTTTTATGTTGTTTTTTGAGAGTATTATTGAACTGTAAAACAATTTTAAAATTAGTAATATTTTTTCATTTTAATCAAAAAAGATTGCAGAAATTTGGCATCTATATGACCAGATATAGCCAGATCACTTAGTCTTTACAGTCTTTTAGGAATAAGAACAAAGGTATTTAGTTATATGGATAGAAATCCTGGTTATTCTTTCCATCTTCTTGGAGAACAGTTTAAATATTGCTCATAATCTCCTTGTCATATATGGTATGACTGCAAAAGACATGCCTTTAAGAGGAAAAGGGAGAAAAAGGTAGTAATTTATATTTATTGTGAGGGACTTATGAGGGTTTTGTTACAAAGTAAAGATCAAATTAGGAGTATGTCATATTCAAATAGTCTTTTTAGATTATAACTTGAAAAATCTCAGTTTCATATTTTCTGTTGTGATGAAAATCCCAGCAGGTTATTTACTTTTCTTGGACTTCCAGTTCAGAGTAGAATCCTTTGCTACTCTCAATGTGAACTTTTTCTGCTTAACAGTGAACATGTGTTTGAAGGATAGCATAAATTCAATGTAAATTTCTATCTCTCTTTCTCTGTTTCTGGTAACTGGATAACCATTTTGTGAATTTTAATGAACATCAGAATATCAATGCAATAACCAGAGTCATTAATAAAAACAACTTTTAAGTAGGGTTTAAAGAGATCACCAAGCTTAAGGGTATCTCCAAATTTATGACTATAAAATATAAGAGGTTCTATCTGGAAAAAAAAAGTTACAAATATATTCCCTTTTTTTTTTTTTACTCACTCTTTAACAAAAAAAGTGAGCATCATAGGATTGGAAATGAGTAATTTTTTCAACCACTGAGAGAAAAAAATACAAATCATTATCCATTTTCTAGTTACAATCTGGTCTCTCTATTAATTTTTTTAGACAGAGGAAGACATCCTAAAAGTTAAAAATATTCTTTCAGATTTGAGGACTATATTTTGTAATTGCAGGCAGTGTTTTTTGGTCAATAGCCTTTTCTATGAAAATTGCAATGAATGAAATTACTGTTTAATTTTAAAAGAAGAAAATGATGGGCAAGACTGACATTTCTGGATAAAGTTTATAAGATATCAATTTCATCAGTGATTGATTAAAAATCTGGTCATCTGGAATAGAATCATGCTTTGGGTTCAAGTTAACAGAGGTATTTCATTATAGATGAATTAGAAATTTTTGTTGTTGTTATCAATCATCACTGTGACCAAAATCCTGAAAACATGACTATGACAAAACTCAGCCTCTCTCCTTGCAGGTAAAGAAAGAATTTTTGTCCCCTAGTGAAGGCAGCCAAACCGTGTGCTGAGCTGCATTTGGAAGAGTTCTGCCAGCAGGCTGAAGGATGTGGCCATTGCTTCTACTCAGCACTTGTGAAACACATCTGGAGTACAGGGTCCAATTCTGGTCTCCCCAGCACAAGTTATGGACATACTGGAGCAAAGCCAGAAAAGAGCATAAAAAATTAAGGGCCAGGAGCACCTGTCAAACTAGGAGAGGCTGAGAGAGTTGGAACTGATCTGCCTGCAGAAAAGTATGGTTTGGAAGGAGCAGGATATCAGTGTGTATAAATACACAAAGGGAGGAAGGAACAGGGAGTCCAACTCTTTTCAGTGGTGTCCTGTGATAAGACATAGTAGGCACAAATTAAAATATAAGAAATTCCACTTAAATATGAGAATCTTCTTGTTTTTTAATTTAAGGATGATCCAGCAGTAAAATAGGTTGCCAGGAGGTTGTGGACTTCTTGGAAATACTCAAAACCCAGATGGACATGGACCTGAGAAATATTGTGGTTGGCCTTGCTTTGAGAAGGAGAGCTGGCATAAATGATACCCTGAGGTCTCTTTTGACATCAGTGACTGTGATTAATGAACAATTTAAGCTATACTTTGAAGACCTGAATAATCTGATAGTAGGAGGGTATCTCTCGAACTTGACCAGTGTTGTGATGTGACTGCTGACATTTTCTCTTCTTGTGTTCCTGCCATATTTTACCTCTCCTATGGATGACATTTTGAGATCAAACCTGGACAGAGCAAGGCTGCCTTGCTTCTGTGAAGGGATGGAGCTAATTTCAGCTGTCCTTTGATTTCATCACTATTTAAAAAAGTTCTTTTATTTTTCTGCTTAGATTAATCAATATTTTGTTGTTAAAATAGTTATAAAATACATCTTTTCTTGTTTTGTTTGTGATTAGTTACCAGTAAATTCATTTTTTCCAGATTTTTGGTAGTGTCTGGAAGTGGGCTGTATGTTCTCAATTATTTCTTTTCTTTTTCATCTAGAATTCTGTTAACACACCATTCCGTCTAATTTTCATTTAGTTCATTCTGAGCTGCATAAATAGACTGCTAGTGGCTTGTTTGTGCCAATACCTAAGGTTTTATTCCTCTCCTTGGCTTTCTCTATTTAAATTACACTCAAAAGGGAGTAATACTTCCATTTATAAGCCATATTTCCATTCATAATTTCTTTCTGCTTTGATAAAAGGAGTTGGTGTTCAACCATCTAAACAATTTTCTTCCTCATTAAACTCTAGTACCTTAAGAATTCAAGACAGAGTACCTTTCTTGCAATATCACATAGTCATGGAATATCCTGATTGGAAGGGACCCCCAAGTATCATCGAAGTCCAGCTCCTGGTCCTGCATAGGACACCTCCAGGGTCACACCATGAGCCTGAGAGCATTGTTCAAACACTTCTTGAACTCTGTCAGGTTGGTGCTTTGACTGCTTCCCTGGGGAGCCTGTTCCACTGCCCAACCACCCTCTGTGAAATAAACCTTTCTCTAATACTCAGCCTAAACCTCCCCTGACACAACTTCAGGCCATTCCCTCAGGTTCTGTCACTGGTCACCACAGAGAAGAGATCAGTGTCTGTCCCTCCTCTTCCTCTCATGAGGAGTTTGTAGACTGCAGTGAGGTGTCCCCTCAGTCTCCTCTTCTCCAGGATGAGCAGACCAAGTGACCTCAGCTGCTCTTCACACAGCTTCCCCTCAAGGCCCTTCACCATCTTTGTTGCTCTCCTTTGGACACTCTCTAACACCTCGATGTCTTTCTTATGTTGTGGCACTCAAAACTGCCCCCCGAACTCATGGTGAGGCTGCCCCAGTGCAGAGCAGAGCAGGACAATCCCCTCCCTTGCCCGGCTGGTGATGCTGTGCCTGATGCCCCCCAGGACATGCTTGGCCCTCCTGGCTGCCAGGGCACTGCTGATTCATGTTCAACTTGCCATCGACCAGGACCCCCAGGGCCCTTTCCACAGCACTGCTTTCCCCACTCTCATTCCCCAGTCTGTACATACATCCAGACTTGCCCCATCCCAGGTGCAGGATCTGGCATTTATCTTTATTAAACTCCAATGGTTGGTGACTGCCCAACCCTCCAATTTGTCCCTGTCTCTCTTCACAGCCTGTCCACCTTCAAGGGAGTCAACAGCTCCTCTCAATTTAGCATCATCAGCAAGTTCAGTATAAAACTTAGTATACTTACTATATGTATGCTGATTTTCTCTCTTAGTGTCTGTTCCTCTTGCATTGCAGTTAGTCTGCTCTTAACATAGCAGGGTAGTGACTAACACATACTTAAAAGTTCCATTAAATGGTGTTCATATTTTCTCACAGTTACTTTTGGAGGAAAAGTATGTCCGAGTGTCCTGTATTCATCTCCTTTAAGGTTTTCTTTTTTATGCTTTCTGTTTTGGAAGTCACGTTTCTGTTCATGACCTGAGATATCTTTCCTTTAGTTGCATACCTCATTAAATTTATTTCCTTCTTCTCTCCACAGATTTCTTTCTCTATACCTACTACTCACTTCCTCATGGGTGAACGCCAATTACCTTGCATTGAATATTGGCAAGATAAAAACTGTTTTCAGACCCTGATTCTTGTCTTTTGGACTGACTTTTGAGTTCAAGAACACATGGTCCTTTTTCACGTTTTAAGATCATCAGCGGAAGTCCTAACTGCATTAAAATCTATGTCATATCCCCATACAATTTAAAACATGGCAAGATTTCTCCAATAAGTTGCAAAGTACATGCCTTGTGAATGGCCACTGTATTGTCCTTTATTAATGTCCTGGGCATTACTCATGATTCCATCTATTCCCCAACAGTACAGCACTCTCTTAAATTCTATTCCCAAGTAAAATTCCTTCAGTAAGAGATAGTGTGCTATTGGATTTTAAATACGTTTATGACATTTAATAGCCTTATTTCCAGTCAAAATAAAGTATTGAAGACAGTGATGGTTTACACAACATTTTAGTAATATTCATCATTTTATTGGACTTTATCAGATTATTTGTGTCCCCAAATACTCAGCTGGTATCAATGTTTCCAGCAGCAAGAAAGTAGAGGGGAAAAATTCCAATGATACCATTCATTATTTGGATAAGGAGGTATGAGAGGTTTTCTTTACAGGTTTCCAGTCCTGCAAAACAGTGGCTCTACAGCCTTGAGTCACTGAGACTCTAAAGGGAGGGGTCTTCAACCTAAAAAACTCTGTGATAAAGTTCCACTATCTTTCTTGACATATAAATGTTATACAGAAAAATTTTAAAAGTTAAACAATCGTAAGAAATTGATTCTGTAGTTACTCTTGGGTGCTGGTGGCTGCACTGGTGACTTCATCCTGATAAAGTATGTGTTAAATGCTGACTATTAAAATGAAAGGCTATGTGTTTTTCTTTAGTACAATGCCTAAATAAATAAAAGGTTTACATTCAGCTCTGCATTTTAGGGCAGCTATTCTGTATTCTGTGATGATGTCTTGAAACATCATGAACACAGAAAACTTAATTAAATACCAGAGTAAAATTAAAAGAAACACTTAGAAAACTTAAAAGAAAAGGGAAATGCATTCTAAATAATATCAAGTGATACTAATTTTCCCACTGGTATGTACACTGCAAGTTGGGATTTGTCTTCTTTGGTTTTTTTTCACTTGCCCTCCCAGTGGAGTCAAGAGCAAAGGACAAAAACTGAGAGCAGCTGATGTCACTTTCCCACTCTGTACCTTTTTATATTTAAGAAGCTCTGTATTTTTAATTTCATTTACATGCTACCCTTGCTGCAAACATATATTTTCTGTGCAACTAAGAAAAGATGCACATAACCATTGAATCTTGAGCATGTCTCACAAGTCAAATATAAAATAGGACTGTATGGAAGATTAATTTGCTAGATCTGGTTCCCATCATACATTATTCTTGCAGGTGTGTCTGTAGCAACTGATTTTCTACCAAATGGGAAATCATTAATGTCTCATTTCCTAATTCATTTCCTGATTTGGGTAATTTCTCTCATTTTCATCCACCTCCTGCTTATCTTCCTTGTACTTAGAATGCTAATTTCTGTTACAAATCAACTTCTGTTGAAGTCAGCACATTTCTAAGTAAATATAATTCTTTAAACAATTGTGTTCACTCTACAATCAATTCTGATCTTCCTGAAATGTTAAGACATAATTTCTTTATCTATGTATTTTTTAATGCATTTTTCATTTAAGACTTTTGCTTCAATATATTGTTAGTATGGTAGGGTCATTACTATCAAAAAACATTAGAAAATTTTATCTATAACTACTGACACATATTTTCCCTTTTAGAGCTTTTAAGATGGTCAAGAGAATCTAAACTAGAATGATGTTTTAAATTATTTTGGATTTCTTTTCTTTGTAAAGCTGTTGCTAACATAATACTTATTTTTACTAGCCAAAAAATTGTAATTCAAACTCCCTTTGTAATGAAGACAAGAAATTTGCCTACATGAATTTTTTTATTGATACAGCAATGATTTTTATTAAATTGCTAAAAGATATTCTTAGTTCAATGTAGGATCCCAAAAGCATGTAAACATGTCTTTCTTAATAGTATTAGTCAGCAAAATTCTATTTATGGCAAACTTGGATTTTGATAAACACAAATTACATTTAGTGGATGTTTCAGATTCCAGGCTTGATTCTTATTTATTTCTTCTTTTTCTTTTTCCTCATAATTAATAATGACATCTGAAACTACTCATCCAAGGCTTAATTTCAGATGAATCTGGATGTTCTTCCCTGTTTGCATTTTGGTGTTTATTTAAAATGCTTATCACATTGCAGATGAGTTGCAAAAGGAAATGTTTGTTCCACAAAGCTTTATGTTTTATTATAAGGAAAAATGCATCTGTTTTTTTTGGTTTTTTCTCAGCATTCTGATAATGCCTTTGTAGAAGAAGAACTATGCAAAAACTGTGTTTAAGATTAATCCCTATAGATCCACAGTGTTGGAACACCATACTCAGTAGTTTTACTCCCTATAATCAAATGCCATGCTCTCAGCAAATTCAGACCTGTGCTTTGTCCTTTTTGTCATTCTGGCATATAACATAGCCTTCCAAAATAAGGCTTGCATAAATCTTGTATTTGTCTTTTAGCTGACAATAGCTATTGCTCCACAAATTAACTCTGATAATTTTTGTCATACTGTTAATTTTGTAGTCTTTAAAAGAATCATTGTTACTTTGAGAAATAATTTCAGTGCCTGTAACTATCTGTACATATCTCAAGTTGGTTTTTCTTTGCCAGTTGTTTCAGTTTCTATAAATGATAAATGAACATTCACACATCATGTTCTTATTAAGACAAACAGCTGTCATCTTCAAAACCTTTTAATGCTACTTTCTCAGTCTTTGTTTTTTACTTTTTGCACTGTGGCTTTTGTCTGGAGTATCTTGCAATATTTCACAGGGAAAATATAGGCTAACTGGAATAGCTGAAATGTGTGTAAGTTTGTAGATTATGCTTGTTTTTTCTCATAAATTTGTTGTTTTTTGTTTTTTTTTTNAATGCTACTTTCTCAGTCTTTGTTTTTTACTTTTTGCACTGTGGCTTTTGTCTGGAGTATCTTGCAATATTTCACAGGGAAAATATAGGCTAACTGGAATAGCTGAAATGTGTGTAAGTTTGTAGATTATGCTTGTTTTTTCTCATAAATTTGTTGTTTTTTGTTTTTTTTTTTAATTAAACGCTCTTTGTTTTCTTAGTTTCTCTGTAGCAATGCCATATACCCTTGATTCCTTGTGGTCTTCATGTCTTCCTCCTCAGTCTGCATATAATAACAGCAAAGCACTCATAGTAATTTTAAAGAGAGTAATATATATATTTAGGATTGATCTAGCATGTTTTAAATTAGCACCAAGAAAATTGTAATACTTATATATTATTCCTCTTTCACATTTCCAAAATACATTTCAACTTTACCATGAGAAATTTAATCTGTCTTCAAACCATCCCCACAGGTTTTCTTGATTCAATCAGACCTTGTATCTTTTTTTTTGTCAACATGAAAATTCAGTAAATCCCAGACAAATTTTTGAGGAAGTGTGGTAGCAACAGTGATGGGTGAAGATAAACACCAGTATTTTGTTCATGGTCAAGGGAAAAGGAGAGAAAAAAAACCAGAAAGAGCAACAAAACTGGTAGAAAAGGTTTACGCAGAAGATTGTTCTTCATATGTGAAATCAGACATAGGCCTGAACTGCACTGCTTGCATCCAGATTGGAATTATATAAAATATTGCTCAGGTTAGCTCTGCACTAGTTAATAAGTTTCTGGTTTTATCATGCATTTTGCTTAGACACATTATCTTGAGATTTTTAGCATTCAAATTATTTGAACAACAGAAAATTTTTAAAAAGTAGGTATTTCAGTCAATAGGTGTATTTTCTCTAGTTTAATAAAGTTTTGGTTTTTTTTTAAATGGCAACTGCTTCCCAGATATCTAAATTCACTTCCTCTGCTTGAACTTTTTAGAGAAAAAAAAATAACATGACCCATAATTCAGCTTTGCTCACTCACTCCATATAGTGCCTAATGCTAAAGATGTTTGGCAGAGGAGGACAGTTTTAGGCTTTTCTCCTGAACCCACAGAACTGTCAAAACCAATCATGTACATAAAAGGATCGCCCTGCAGTATTTCAAGGCATTACTACTTTCTCCTGGTAAGCCGGCATTGATTTTTAAGACATACACTCTTACTTTATTACTCAAAGCAGTGGCAGTAATGGGCTACCAACCAAGGCATTACCAGCACAAGATTCATTAATGAGGTTGTACTAGTCTCTAATCCTTATAGATATTTATGCTGCTCCCATTGCATTACACTTCAATTTATGTGCAGTATTATTGAAATAATTCTCAAAATATCCACAAAGTTAAGAAATAAGTTACAGTGATACAGAGCAAAAGAGGGCACAAGATGCAACGAAACTAGGACTTCAGCCCTAAACAAACAGCCAAATCTTTACTTTTTCTTTTTTTTTTCTTTTTCTTTTCTTTTCCTTTCTCTTTTTCTTTATTTTTTTTTCTTTTCTTGTTCTTTTTCCTTTTTTTTTTCTCCCTCAAAGAATCAAACATGGCTAGGGCCCTAAATATCCTTCAGATCTGATTAGCCCCTTCATGTCATCTATAATCACAAGGCAATTAACAGCACTGACTTGGCTGCTCACTGCAAACTCACATTACATATTTGCTTGGTATTCATAAGCCTGATGGTGAAGTCTAAAAATTAGGAGTAATGCCTTGACTGCTAAGAAGGAAAGGAATAACTTTTTCAAACCTGGCTGAGAAGTACATGAAAGTGGACGAGCGTATAGGCCTTAAACCTGCTCAACTAGCACTGAACATTTGTATTTATGCATCATAAACTTCTATTTAAAAAGTAGGTCTGACATAAAGTACATGACAATATCTCGCTCAGACAGTATGTGAAACTGGGGAAAATATGTCTAAGCATGCCTGAGCTGCAAGGTACCCAAATCATAGGTATTAATATAAAAAGGAGGATAGAGCCATAGATTCCATGATTGTGAGGGCAGAAGAGATGAGTCATTAAAAAAAACAAACAGACATGGCAGGGAACTACGTTTTCTATGCTGTTTAATGCTACTAAAACCCAAAAGTCACCACCATTAGCAGCCAGTGATTAGTGGTGATCAGGCACAGCAGGTAGCAGAGAAGAAGCAGCTGTTCTTCCTGCAACATGACAAGCTTTTGCTGCTGGGCAAGATGCAGGACAAAGCACAACAGTTTTAAAATATTTTTAAATCAGTTATAAGTAAATTTTGCTGTTGCACATTACAGAATGAGTAATTATGTATTGGTCTGTTCATTTCCCTTTTATCTTTTTCTTTTCTTCAGTGAAGTTCTGATTTAATCATGCTGCAAACATCTCATGCCTGTAAAGACCAGTCTTTGTGATTTATTAGTTGAATTAGTAATGTTAGGTAGAATTACTCTATGCAATAGCGTGTTGCAGAGTTTCTGTGATGACTATGCTATACCTTATTAGCTGTCCTGAACAGCCATACTCCTAGAACTTAAAGCCTACACACAGCACAAACATGTCAAGGTTGATATGGAGCTTCTCTTAAATTTGCCTGCAACCATTGATTTCTCACAGCAAGTGGCCAGTGCTTAATATTTGTCTGGAACACAAAGGAACTCGTGCTGTTTCATCCAGTCAAAGTCACTAACTGGGGTCACAACTTAAGGCCTCTATGTGAGCACATGCAGCATGAGGTACAAGCAAAAGAAGTTAGAGATGTGCACACACCTACAGGGCTATGATCTTTTTGTCATCACATAGACATGGTTGGGTGGCTCCTGTTACTGGAGTGTTGGAATGGAAGAATACAGGCTTTTTAGGAAGGACAGGCAGGGAACATGAGGAAGTGTTGTTTCCCTCTCTGTTAGTGACCAGCCGGAATGCTAGGAACTACCACCTGGGGGTAGATGAGAAGCCAGCCTAGATCTTACGGGTCAGGATTAAAGCAAGAGTAGGGACAGGTGACATTATGGTGGGAAAGTATTACATGCTGCAGGACATGATGAGTAAGTGGATGAGGCCCTCTCTAGAGAGATAGGAGCAGCCTCAAATTCACATGTGGTCCCCCTGGTGCACATGGGGGACTTACACCACCCAAATTATCTGTTGGAGGGGCAACACAGAAAGGCATCAGCAATCCGGGATGTTCCTGGAATGCATTGAGGATAAATTCCTTCTCCAGATGATAAAGAAACCAATGAGGAGAGGTGCTGTGCTGAAACACAAGGAGAGACTGGTTGGGAATGTGAAGCTCATGGGCAGCCTGGGCTGCAGTGACCATGGAATGGTGGTGTCCAAGATCCTTAGGGCAGCAAGGAGGGTTCACAGCAAGCTCATTGTGCTGGACTTAGGAGAGTAGACTGTAGCTTCTTCAGGGCTCTAAAACAACCTGGTCTAGTAAAAGTTGTCCCTGCCCATGGCAGAGCTGTTAGAAGTAAATAGTCTTTAAAGTCCCTTCCAATTCAAGACATTCTGTGATTCTATGTACTTTTGATTTGGCCTAAGCAGAGGAGGAATTAATCTACAGGAAATTTAACTGTTCTTGCAACCAGAATTTCTGCCCTAGATAATATTACTTTTCTGCTTGTAACTCGTGGAGAAGCAAGTTCTTTCAAATAGCAATCTTGCCTGTCAGCAGCTATAAATGGTGAAAGCTGCAACACGTGCAACAAATTGTTACATTTTCAATTAGTGTTGATCAAAAGCTCTGAGATACACTTTCCTTAATTCACAAGTTTCCATCTGCCTAATAACAATTTGATGTAAATGACAGTCACAGAAGTCACTATCTACTAAATCATCATCATCCCAGTTATTTAATGTACAATAGATTCATTTTAACTCTACCAGANTTTTTTTAATTAAACGCTCTTTGTTTTCTTAGTTTCTCTGTAGCAATGCCATATACCCTTGATTCCTTGTGGTCTTCATGTCTTCCTCCTCAGTCTGCATATAATAACAGCAAAGCACTCATAGTAATTTTAAAGAGAGTAATATATATATTTAGGATTGATCTAGCATGTTTTAAATTAGCACCAAGAAAATTGTAATACTTATATATTATTCCTCTTTCACATTTCCAAAATACATTTCAACTTTACCATGAGAAATTTAATCTGTCTTCAAACCATCCCCACAGGTTTTCTTGATTCAATCAGACCTTGTATCTTTTTTTTTGTCAACATGAAAATTCAGTAAATCCCAGACAAATTTTTGAGGAAGTGTGGTAGCAACAGTGATGGGTGAAGATAAACACCAGTATTTTGTTCATGGTCAAGGGAAAAGGAGAGAAAAAAAACCAGAAAGAGCAACAAAACTGGTAGAAAAGGTTTACGCAGAAGATTGTTCTTCATATGTGAAATCAGACATAGGCCTGAACTGCACTGCTTGCATCCAGATTGGAATTATATAAAATATTGCTCAGGTTAGCTCTGCACTAGTTAATAAGTTTCTGGTTTTATCATGCATTTTGCTTAGACACATTATCTTGAGATTTTTAGCATTCAAATTATTTGAACAACAGAAAATTTTTAAAAAGTAGGTATTTCAGTCAATAGGTGTATTTTCTCTAGTTTAATAAAGTTTTGGGTTTTTTTTAAATGGCAACTGCTTCCCAGATATCTAAATTCACTTCCTCTGCTTGAACTTTTTAGAGAAAAAAAAATAACATGACCCATAATTCAGCTTTGCTCACTCACTCCATATAGTGCCTAATGCTAAAGATGTTTGGCAGAGGAGGACAGTTTTAGGCTTTTCTCCTGAACCCACAGAACTGTCAAAACCAATCATGTACATAAAAGGATCGCCCTGCAGTATTTCAAGGCATTACTACTTTCTCCTGGTAAGCCGGCATTGATTTTTAAGACATACACTCTTACTTTATTACTCAAAGCAGTGGCAGTAATGGGCTACCAACCAAGGCATTACCAGCACAAGATTCATTAATGAGGTTGTACTAGTCTCTAATCCTTATAGATATTTATGCTGCTCCCATTGCATTACACTTCAATTTATGTGCAGTATTATTGAAATAATTCTCAAAATATCCACAAAGTTAAGAAATAAGTTACAGTGATACAGAGCAAAAGAGGGCACAAGATGCAACGAAACTAGGACTTCAGCCCTAAACAAACAGCCAAATCTTTACTTTTTCTTTTTTTTTTCTTTTTCTTTTCTTTTCCTTTCTCTTTTTCTTTATTTTTTTTTCTTTTCTTGTTCTTTTTCCTTTTTTTTTTCTTTTTCTTTTCTTTTCCTTTCTCTTTTTCTTTATTTTTTTTTCTTTTCTTGTTCTTTTTCCTTTTTTTTTTCTCCCTCAAAGAATCAAACATGGCTAGGGCCCTAAATATCCTTCAGATCTGATTAGCCCCTTCATGTCATCTATAATCACAAGGCAATTAACAGCACTGACTTGGCTGCTCACTGCAAACTCACATTACATATTTGCTTGGTATTCATAAGCCTGATGGTGAAGTCTAAAAATTAGGAGTAATGCCTTGACTGCTAAGAAGGAAAGGAATAACTTTTTCAAACCTGGCTGAGAAGTACATGAAAGTGGACGAGCGTATAGGCCTTAAACCTGCTCAACTAGCACTGAACATTTGTATTTATGCATCATAAACTTCTATTTAAAAAGTAGGTCTGACATAAAGTACATGACAATATCTCGCTCAGACAGTATGTGAAACTGGGGAAAATATGTCTAAGCATGCCTGAGCTGCAAGGTACCCAAATCATAGGTATTAATATAAAAAGGAGGATAGAGCCATAGATTCCATGATTGTGAGGGCAGAAGAGATGAGTCATTAAAAAAAACAAACAGACATGGCAGGGAACTACGTTTTCTATGCTGTTTAATGCTACTAAAACCCAAAAGTCACCACCATTAGCAGCCAGTGATTAGTGGTGATCAGGCACAGCAGGTAGCAGAGAAGAAGCAGCTGTTCTTCCTGCAACATGACAAGCTTTTGCTGCTGGGCAAGATGCAGGACAAAGCACAACAGTTTTAAAATATTTTTAAATCAGTTATAAGTAAATTTTGCTGTTGCACATTACAGAATGAGTAATTATGTATTGGTCTGTTCATTTCCCTTTTATCTTTTTCTTTTCTTCAGTGAAGTTCTGATTTAATCATGCTGCAAACATCTCATGCCTGTAAAGACCAGTCTTTGTGATTTATTAGTTGAATTAGTAATGTTAGGTAGAATTACTCTATGCAATAGCGTGTTGCAGAGTTTCTGTGATGACTATGCTATACCTTATTAGCTGTCCTGAACAGCCATACTCCTAGAACTTAAAGCCTACACACAGCACAAACATGTCAAGGTTGATATGGAGCTTCTCTTAAATTTGCCTGCAACCATTGATTTCTCACAGCAAGTGGCCAGTGCTTAATATTTGTCTGGAACACAAAGGAACTCGTGCTGTTTCATCCAGTCAAAGTCACTAACTGGGGTCACAACTTAAGGCCTCTATGTGAGCACATGCAGCATGAGGTACAAGCAAAAGAAGTTAGAGATGTGCACACACCTACAGGGCTATGATCTTTTTGTCATCACATAGACATGGTTGGGTGGCTCCTGTTACTGGAGTGTTGGAATGGAAGAATACAGGCTTTTTAGGAAGGACAGGCAGGGAACATGAGGAAGTGTTGTTTCCCTCTCTGTTAGTGACCAGCCGGAATGCTAGGAACTACCACCTGGGGGTAGATGAGAAGCCAGCCTAGATCTTACGGGTCAGGATTAAAGCAAGAGTAGGGACAGGTGACATTATGGTGGGAAAGTATTACATGCTGCTGGACAGGATGAGTAAGTGGATGAGGCCCTCTCTAGAGAGATAGGAGCAGCCTCAAATTCACATGTGGTCCCCCTGGTGCACATGGGGGACTTACACCACCCAAATTATCTGTTGGAGGGGCAACACAGAAAGGCATCAGCAATCCGGGATGTTCCTGGAATGCATTGAGGATAAATTCCTTCTCCAGATGATAAAGAAACCAATGAGGAGAGGTGCTGTGCTGAAACACAAGGAGAGACTGGTTGGGAATGTGAAGCTCATGGGCAGCCTGGGCTGCAGTGACCATGGAATGGTGGTGTCCAAGATCCTTAGGGCAGCAAGGAGGGTTCACAGCAAGCTCATTGTGCTGGACTTAGGAGAGTAGACTGTAGCTTCTTCAGGGCTCTAAAACAACCTGGTCTAGTAAAAGTTGTCCCTGCCCATGGCAGAGCTGTTAGAAGTAAATAGTCTTTAAAGTCCCTTCCAATTCAAGACATTCTGTGATTCTATGTACTTTTGATTTGGCCTAAGCAGAGGAGGAATTAATCTACAGGAAATTTAACTGTTCTTGCAACCAGAATTTCTGCCCTAGATAATATTACTTTTCTGCTTGTAACTCGTGGAGAAGCAAGTTCTTTCAAATAGCAATCTTGCCTGTCAGCAGCTATAAATGGTGAAAGCTGCAACACGTGCAACAAATTGTTACATTTTCAATTAGTGTTGATCAAAAGCTCTGAGATACACTTTCCTTAATTCACAAGTTTCCATCTGCCTAATAACAATTTGATGTAAATGACAGTCACAGAAGTCACTATCTACTAAATCATCATCATCCCAGTTATTTAATGTACAATAGATTCATTTTAACTCTACCAGATTTGCAATCAACACTTATTTGTGTTCAGTTTTACAGAAATCTGTGCCTGAACTAGCAGAGTTGCAAGTTAAAGAAGAGTTTCCAGGGGAATAATATTTTGGCTTCATCATATTTTCCTTAACAGTCTGCTAAGAAATATTAAATCAGATTTTATACTTCTTTATGTCCCACTCCAATCTAAGTTGGCATCTGAAGTGTTGGGCTTTTTTTGTTTTGTTCACACCCCCCCATCATCTTGAATTCCATTCTTGAATTCCTTTACATGGAATGTCAGTACATTATGATATTATGTACAAGGGTGGAAACTTGAAGCTTGAGGCAGCAGTGGCATTGTTAGGGAAATACAGTATTTAATATCTGAAATTCAGTCTGTTGTGACTGAACATGAGCAACCTGCATTTTAAAGGATACCATATTTCAAAAGTACACCTAATCTTGTTCATATGCTTAAATTCTAGTTCTGAAAAATGAGACTCATGTATGCATGATTAACAGAGTGGTAGTTTTTGCTCAACAGCTAGGAATACCTCTATGCAGTTTCTTGTTAAAAAAAACCACAACAAAACAAAACAAAAAAACAAACTAAAAAAAGAAAACAATTAAAAACCTCCAACTGATTATATTTCTCATAAAGAAATGTTATGCAGCATTTTCTGGCAATTTTGCCATGGGCAGAAGGGTTGTTCTCAATAGATTTGCTGAACTATGCAGACAAAGAGTTACATGCAATGAGTTTTCAGAGGCGACATAGTATATCTCAAGCATATCTGAACACAAACTGGCAACATAAAAAGCTTTGTCACATAATTCTTTCTAAAAAAATTTAAAAACATAATATGTACTCTCAGTGATCTGTCAGAGACAAATGGCTGTGCAGGCATCCTTTGTATTCTTGCTTTAGGTTTTTAGATCTTGTGGTTATGTTTGAGGATGATTGACATAACAGCTAATGTACAATGAGGTATATATAATCTTTTACATGACAAGTATTCCGCATGTCAGTTCTCAGCACTTCCAGTTCAAACCCTGCACTAATCTGTTGGTCTTCATGGATTTATGTGTCATAGGTCTCCACAAAACAAAATCTATTATTGTATAAAAAGAGAAGTATCGACAGACTGGTACAGTTAATAATTTAAATGGCTTGAACCTATGTATTCTATTAGCTGTAGCAGAGCTTTACCATCATGCACCATTTAATACCTGTTTTATACAAATATGAATAATGTATGTTAGTGGATATTTTTTATTATTATTATTTTGGATTTGTCAGGAAATAGAAGAAAAAGTGTAGGAAAAAAAGACATGACACTCTTAGGCAGAGGACAGTAACAAAATGATAACTATCAGAAGGAAACACTGTATCAACATTTATCAATAAGATTTAAACTGGAGGCTTATTTCTTGAACTTTATATACAATGAATCACTTTCTTGAGAAGAGTTACTTACATGGCCTCAAGTCTTGTTACAATATGTGCCACATCTTGCTGTAACATAACAGCTAAACCCATAGAATAATACAAAGCCTTATCAATTCACAGTGTTCTGCTGTACAGTGAAGCTAAAATACCACAGGAGAAAGGTATGAAGGACAGACTTAATGCAGCTTGGCAAGCACATTCCTCAGCCCATAAACAATTCTAGTATTAACCTTTCAGAATATTTCCAAGGGCCTTGCCTGTATTATTTACAAAAAAATTCCACTAAACCCAGGTAATCTCTGTAGACTATTACTAATTTACTCATAAAAAAGAGAAGTCAGATTTCCTCCTAGGTTACCTTTACTGTGTTCCAGATAATTATGTTACTGGTTTTATTATGTTAAGTGCTTTGGGACAGTGGTTCCTTTATCTTATTGGAGTATTAGTTGTGCCATGCTCTCCTCTGCCTTGTTCTTAGACTCTTCCATGTATTAGATCAGAAGAATATTAGAAAAATATTGGCACAATAACCCATCCTTTTAAACTATTTAATCACGGAATCATAGAATGGTTTGATTTGGAAGGGACCTTAATGATCATCAAGTTGCATGGATGATCCTTGCTATGGACGGGGACACCTTTCAATAGACCAGTTTGCTCAGGGCTCCATCCAGCCTGGCCTTGGACCCTTACAAGGATGGGGCATCCACAACTTCTCTGGTACAACCTGTTCCATTATCTCACCAGCCTCACAGTAAAGAATTCTTACTAATACCCAGTCTAAACCTACTATCTTTCACTTTAAACACATTACCCCATGTTCTATCACTACATGCCCATTTAAAAAGTTCCTCTCTATCTTTTTTGTAGGCCACATTCAGGAGCTGAAAGGCTGCTATGATGTCTCCCCAGAGCATTCTCTTCTCATTCCAATTCTCTCAGCTTTCCGTCATAGGAGAGGTGCTCCAACACTCCAACAATTTGATCATCTTCATGGCCCTCCTNACTAATACCCAGTCTAAACCTACTATCTTTCACTTTAAACACATTACCCCATGTTCTATCACTACATGCCCATTTAAAAAGTTCCTCTCTATCTTTTTTGTAGGCCACATTCAGGAGCTGAAAGGCTGCTATGATGTCTCCCCAGAGCATTCTCTTCTCATTCCAATTCTCTCAGCTTTCCGTCATAGGAGAGGTGCTCCAACACTCCAACAATTTGATCATCTTCATGGCCCTCCTCTGAACTCACTCTAGCAGGTTCCTTGACCTTTTTGGAGGGCTCCAGACCTGGATGCAACATCCCAGATAGGGTGTCATTAGAGCAGAGGAGCACAATCACCTCCTGCACCTTTTGATCACGCTTCTTTTAACGCAGTTCACGATACAATTGGCTTTCTGGGATGCAAACACACATTGATTGCTTATGTCCAAGGCACGGTAATATTAATTACATTATGTTTAGTAAGTTTCTAGTTCATGAATGCAACAGATGTATGCATTGTCTACAATTTACACACATTATCTCTGTTCTCTGTTCCAAATACACTAATTGTTTTCCTAAAATTCAGATAAGTACAGACTTTTCTGTAATGTTTTTCTTTAATGACTTTTCTAGTGATCCTAGTAGTCCAGAAAAGCATGATTTTCCTCTGCAAAATCCAGCTTTTTTATATATACTGCATGATTTTATGCTGTATTTGCAGTTATTTTCAAAAGTAGCAATGACTCCAGTACTTTGTATTTCAGTATTATGATCTTACTAAGTCTCTGGGTGCCATTTATGAATTATTTAAATATCTTTTAAAATTTACATGTAATTTTCATAATTATTCTATGAACTTCAACAGGCAGTTAACTGTGGTTTCATAAGCTATTTGTGATAATTCAAGATATCATCTTACACTTCTAAGAATCAAAAGAATTAGACCAACCCCCAGCTTACTTACAACAAGTCAGACTCTAACCATCTTCACAAAATTTGATTCCCCAAGGGAACCAGACCTGGCTCACAGACTTGGAACTCATAGTGCCTCAGTTCCCTGGTGCTGTTCTGTACCATATTTGCAAAACTTTTTGTTAATACATAGTTTTTAAACGAGTGATAATGCTAGTTACAGTTTGATGGATTAGGCTTTTAGGCCACATTCATTAAATGACTGCTAAGCGCTAATTAAAGTCTAACTAACTAAGGCTTTTTTCCACAACGCTAGGGATTTGTTGATGTTTTTCTACCTCTCTCTTGTATATGAATAATTTTAAAAGCAAATAGGTTTATACCACTGGTGTTTGAAGAGTGGCTTACTGAATACTAATTGCTAATTCTGGTACATAGCTAAAATATTTCTTAAAAACTCCAGCAGCAGAGAATATTTCTGAACATCTGGCTTCCTCTCAGCTGGCAAATAATTTACTACTAAGACCCTGAGCTTCCCTCAGTAGAAGAAACTAGAAGTCAAATATCTTTTCAAATGCTGGGTATTTCAGACATGTGTAACAAATTACTTTCAGAAAGAATATTTACTTTAACCAACTCAACTGAAAATTACAAATGTTCAGTTCTGCCTTTTCTGAATCTATATAAATAGCCTTGCTAGGAAAGTAAAAGTTATATTTTACTTCATATATATTTTGCAATAAATGTTTGGCAATAAAAGTAGCATGATGAGAAAATATACTTTAAAGGATAAAAAATTAATTGCAAATTTCCCCTCTTCATAACACACACAGGTATAAGCAGAGAAATAGATTTTAGTTATTTTTTGAAGTGGCATCTAAATATCCCAAATCAAATTAAATTTTCCCCTGTATCAGATGCATATAGTCAGGACAAAGAAATTTGCTGGCCAGAAACAGATTTTCAATGTTAATATGTAAGAGAGAGCTTTTCATAGATCTCAGAATGAGGAAAGACACTGTATTCTGACCAATTACAAAGGTGACTATATACATTTTTAATCCTGTATAGAGGCATACTGTTAGGCAACAATTTCAGTTGAGCATACCATCTCAGAAGCATTTTGCTATCTTGGAACTGATGAGGACATAGCTTAAATGATTTGTCTAAGTTCACACAGTAACAAACTAATGAATGGGCACCGATCTTCTGAATATTTCATCATTTAAATAATTTTTCTGCTAATATGTAACTTTTCCCTGACTGTATATTGTAGATGCAAATTCTCAAATCAAATTCCTTTTGGTGCAAATCAAGCAGATGTTGTTTTCTTTTCTTCTTCAGCATGTTAGAAATATGTGCAGTGCCTTGGACAGCATCCACACAATAATGAAAGCCTTGCTCTCTTACAGAAAGGTTTTATGAACATTAAATACAAAACTTTTAAGAAATATGTTTTACATGCAACACTTTACACCTAAGTTCTTTGGAATTGATTCTTTGTGCAGTATAGGAAGATGTTCGCTGTTGCTAAGATTGCCTCTTACTTGTCTCATATGATAATGACTCATCAATAACAGTAATTTACTTGATGGATTATAGGGGAGTTAAGCGATTTAATGTAGTATTTTTTGTGGGATGATTCTTTACTTCCAGGTTTTTCTTCAGTCAGCTCAATGGCTTCCTAAATTCCATCTAAATCTCTAGAATCTTCTGTGGTGCCTAGGAGGAATGTTGGCCAAGTCTGGCCATCTGCTGCCCTCAGAAGACTGTGCCTGCAGAAGACTGTGCTTGTATGGAAACTCTCAGATCTTCTGAGACCTTCGTCTTTTACCAGATAACTGGCCAAGTGTCTTTGACTGAACTTTGGACATCTGACTCCCTTCCGTTGACTGCCAGACCCTGGGAGTCCCAGAAATTTCTCTTCTTGGAGCAGATAAATTTCACAGCAGGGAATAATATATTTTCCCCTCCTTTCATGATCCAATATTTCCTTAACAGGAATAACCTGTGTCCATTTATAACATACATATTTGAGGAAAAATACCTAAATATATTTTGTCCACTAAGTTGATGATTTTTTACACAGAAATGAAAGAGCTGTGTTAATTGCTCTTCCTTAAGACAATATGTAAAATATTGTCATTTCAAAGTTAAATTGAAATCTGTGCTGTACAGCAGGTGGCAGAATGTGAAGAAACAACCCATGTGTTTCTCTTGCCTCTAGATAAGAAATGCATTTTCTCTTTTGAAGTTTCAATACATGGCAGGGTTAGTATGGGTAGCATCTGCTTCATGTTTGTTACCTTTTAAATTTGGTGAAGATTTTTCTAGTATTGTTAGGAAAATGTATTGCTTGAACCAAAATCCAAAATGTAGTGGGCATTTGTGAGGTTTTTGTTGTTTTTTTTTTTTTTTAGTAGGAGTTTTGTGATTGTTCCTCTGTGGATGATTCCAAGAAAGAGAGATGTTCCAGTGTTCTGTGTCATCTCATAGTAATACAGCTTTTGAGGGAACCAGACTGGTACTGGAACAGGAAAAGGTGAATGGGCTTCCCCAGAATGATCTAACCGGTATGGATTACTGAAGGACTCTGCAGATCTTAGGATAAGTCCAGTTTTCAGAGGTCAAACCTTTATTTCCTGTGTGATTTTAGTGGAAAAAAAATAATGTATTGATGGTACTGTATAGACAGAAACCTCAAGAATCTCTGGCTTGTACCATCTAAAATGCACAATCTAGTTTTAAATACACTAATTTGGGTATAAGAAGCAGTACAGCTAAAATGGTTCCTAAATTAAATTTGCTCTGCCAAGAAACAGGGGAGGAAGGTACTTTCCAAGTACAAGAGAGGAAGACTGCATGTCTCTGTGGCCTTTAACTCGTCATGAGACTAGACTCTGCTGTGACCATAGATTAACCCCTTAAATACAGGGTTTGCCTCTGATCTTTTCCTACTACATTTGAGCAATCTGATTTTTAGGTTGTAAGGAATATGATTAATTGGGAGCCTTGTCCCTGGAATTTCTTTCCCTTTGATGGCAGTACAAAAACTTATTTTGAGAGAGATATATTTTTTCCTAGTGCAGGTGAGCCTATGAATTTTCCCTTAGTTTCACAGTCTTTCATTTAATATAAGATTAATAAAACACCATATGTGTAAGTCCATTAATGGTAATTTTATTTTACTCCAGATCAGATATATCAAGCCTATTGTATTCCATGACCTTCATTTTCTTGAACCTTCATGGTTACCAAAATAAGCATAAATAAATAACATCAATATTGTATTTTACTATCTGGTAAAATAATATTGGTAATAATGTGTAATATATGACCATATTATTGCTCTAAATATTTCTTCCCATATTTTTATCTGAGATTATAAAAATTACACAATTCTCAATCTGATTGAAGGTCAACACATGATTTTGCTGTGGTTGCCCTTTAAAATTATAACCCAATTCTAACTTTAAAACTTTGTTGCTACAGGTTTTTTTTCACTTCTGAAAATCAACATTTTATTCCATAATTTATTCCATAATTCCAATTACAGTTTTGTTATTTTGTCTCATGACTGATTAGTAATTTATTTGCTGATACACTGCATCAGTAACTCTGTTTTATTTACCCAAGATCCTCATCTTAACATTTACAAATTTAATTTACTTTTTTTCTAATCACTGCATCTTATTTCTAAGATGGTTTGAAAGGCCATTTTATTACCAATTATGTGACTACCACTTGACTACTACAGTTACTGAAATAGCACATTTGTTCATTACCTTTGAGAAACATTTTTAGAGAATGATCCTGCTTAATGTGGAATCAGACCCCTCTATGACTGTCTTCCACAGTACTGAATTTTACCCTTGATTCCTTCCACTGGCAATCTGATAGTTAAGTTGGCTGTAGCATGCAGAAATCTTGGTGAATTATCTTCCATTCTTATGGGGTTTTTTTGCCTTTTCACTTTCACCTATACACCTTGGATTTCCTAATGGCACCTGGTATGTCTATGTATATCTGTTGTGATATCAGTCTCAAAGAGTTTTCGATGACTCACATTATATAATAATATAGCTACTAGCAAATTTTAAGGACCACAGAGATCTTCAGCAGCTTTTCAAAAGGTAGCAGGCTTGGGTAGTCATGTAGATTCTGCAAGTACAGTGTCTAGTAACATTGTTATTTTAGGTGGAATTTAGCTGCAGGCTTGATGTAGAAGAAATTTGCATTCTGCCTGGAATACAAATTTATTTTTCCCTAAAGATATACCAGTATAAGTAATACAATTGCTTTTCAACACTTTGCAGTGTTCCTTTTTGTTTTGTTTTGGTTTGGTTTTCATTTGATTTTGTTTTTTTCAATTTTTTGATTTTGTTGAATCAGTCCAAGTAGAACAACAACTGCTGCAAGCTGTTAAAAAGAGTTATGCTCTGGCAAACACACTTCTGTAATGCTGTTGTTAACTGATGTTTGATTTATTTAGGGCTGAATAAGACTTTCTTAGCAGTTTGCTTCTAGAATGGTTGATATTTCTCACATTTTCAGAAGTAATAGATTTATAGGTCTATGATTCAGTCCTGATACTTTGGCTGGCCTGAGAAGAGTAGATACGGAATTTTCATATTTCCATATTTCCGATTTCAGATACTCTGAATTTCCGTAAAAATTTAGATTGAAACCTGATGTCCAATTACGTTCCATAGTTTCTGCTAATGAAAAGGTTTTCATTTGCAGTGTCCTAAATTCTTGAAAATTAGATGCTTAAATAAGATGCTTAGATGCCTAACATGCCTATTTTTTTTCTCTGAAATAATCATCATTCCATACGTTTGCATAATATTTATCGACATTAACATTCTTTAGTTGTATAATCATCACATATATAAGTTTCTTAAACAGCACTGTAGAAAGATAAATTGCCATATCATATGGGGTTTACAATGTTCCTTGGTGTTTTTGTTGCCATTTGGCTGTTAAGTAAATTCTTCCTATTTGTTATCATGAAATTCTGATCTGATTTTGTTGGGTACCTTGAATTCCTATGAATTCCCTGCTAATACATGGGGTCAACAGCATTCATTCATGACTAAACACAGTATGCTTCACACAGTCCAGTTTTGACTTAATAGAGAAGAGTGGCATTGCTGAAGAAATGCCTTGATAATCAGAAAAACATACCAAAATACTATTCTCACCAAATTATGCAATTATGTTCCGTTTTTTTTCATCCTGTGTACTAAAACACTACACTTTTCTATGGGACATTCTGAAGTTATGTTTCTGTTGAACACAAGTCTTCTGTTCTAAGAAGTTTCTACTTTGAACTGGTTATTTGATTTCAAATTTACAACTTTAAATACAATTTGAAAGCAGCATGTTACTCTAAAGTGGACATCCCAATTTCAAGTTGTTGACATAGCTAATATCATAATTTTTGTTTACAGATGTGTAAACTCACTATTCTTCCCCTGTATAAAATTGACAGTATTTTTCTTTCAACCATGAATAATGGTAAAAACAGATGTTGAAATACCCAAATATTTAGGGAATATAGATTTAGTTTCCTGAAGTTTTTTCACATTGTATTTTGGGAACATTTTCTTCCTATTTGAAACAAAAAAATAAACAAACAAAGAAAAAACAAAACAAAAAAAAACAGATGTGATGGACACATACAAGGAAAATAAGTGTTGCCCAAACAAAATGACTGACGACATAAAATTTGATTTCAATAATATCAATGAAGGAGCTACTATTTCCCATTATGTAACCGAAGAGACAGCTAGAAACATCTGTTCTGAAGTACGTAGAGCCTAGATATAATGAGTAGGTGTGTGAATTGACAGATTCAGGTAGCCAGGACAACCATCAAGCCACAGCTGAAATGCAAAGAGCAGATTTATTTTATTACCTCCCTAACAGCACTGGGCATCAGAGACACATGGGGTCACAGGCTCCATTAGGCTTTGTTCATCCTAGACATTGGGGCAGGGAATTTCACTGCCTGCCCCAATATAACAAAAAGCATGTGCAGTTTAGCACAAGGCTGTGATTTTTTGGTCTCTCTCTCCCAGCAGAAGGCTCAAGCATGTCTGTGAGAGTGTGTTATCAAAATAGGCAGAGGATGAAAAACATTGGGCATAATAAATGGAATTTTCCCACACCAATATTTTTAGCATTCCCAGCTGCAAGGTCACTATGAGTAAAACTATTCCCTCATCCTCACCAAATCTTCTGATTTTAACCCTTTCCCCCCAACAGTAGAGAGAGAAAACTGTAGGTTACTTTGAAAAGCGGTGCTGAACCGTTGAGGCATCACAGAGGGACAGATGTAGCAAAGAAGACTAATTGACCTAGAAAGTAAAAGCCATCCCGTGGAACTGGGTGAGAGTCCATAGATGCAGGCTTTGATTTTTGAATAAGAGGACATAGCTGAAACCTAAAGGAAAACCTGCACCTGTATTTTTCTGTCTTGCTTTTTCCTGCAGAAATAAAAATCAAAGCTCTTCATGGAAAGGGTTAAGAGCACATTAACCTACACAGAGCAAAAGCTTCCTAATAGCATACAATCCTCTAAACCTTGAGATTTACTTAAACTTTGTTGTCCATGAAGTTGGAGACCTAAACTGACAATGACAAAAAATGGGCAGGGATGATGGAATATGAACCCTGAGAAAAGTGAGTACTCTCTGATACCATTATAAACTGAAACAAATCCTTTGTAGGTGTTTGTGACTTCTAGTGTCTAGGGACTGCGGGGCATCCTTGGCTTAAAGCAGCAGTCCACTGCTTTTCAAAGCATTTTACATTGAAAACTGTTTTATCTGCACTGGAAAGGGAAACTGAAGGCAACTGACAGTTGTGGTTCCATAGAGAGTACATGTCAGCTATACAATGCACCACTGGTTTAAAATTGAAGCCTATATTGTTCTATATCAATAAATTGATATGTTTATCAGGGACTCCATTCATCACAGATGTGGCAAAAATGATAAAGTGTCTCTCAAACTGTTAAAACTCAGGGCCAGAACAAAAGCAAACACCAAAGGTATTGGCAGAAGAGCTGTAAAAAATAGAAACTCAGAAGAGAAACATTAAAGTGACCCAGAGAACAGAAAAAAAGCCCACTAAGACTGCTGGAAGTTAAAAAAAAAAGAAAGTTAGTGGATACCAAATAAAGATTAAAACATGTGCAATCTGAACATTGTAAGAAAACAATAGGAGTAACTTCTCTGAACACTGGTAACACTACTTTATTTTGATAATGTTATGTTTAAAAAATGTAAGAAGTGGAAAGGGTATGGAGTTGATGTAGCCTGAGGAAGAACATATATTCCTGTCTTTAAGATATTGATCAAACTCCTAAATTCAACTCCTTTACATTCACTGTAAATCTGCTAGTTTTCATAAGTTTTAAGAAAGTTTTCTTTACTTTTAACAGATAAAATTATATATATATGAAAAATAATTACATAGTTATGATTTAGTCAAAGAGAAAAGTGAAAGTTAATTAAAAAATGTCCAAAAGACATGTTTTGACAAAAAGAGAAATAACTCTCTTCTGTATAGAAAGGCAAAGAGCTTAAAATGTGGAGCAATGGTGTACATAGAACACATACTAAGAATCTGAAATATCCGGGTTTGATCAAGAAACTTGAAACAAGGAATGTAACTTTACTGCGTGCACACAATTTAACCATCAGAACAATGACTGAAGAAAAAAGGCCTCACTTATTCTCTGTTTCTGCAGAAAACAAGCTGCAGTGTTCCAAATGAATGAAGTACAACCTATGTCATACTTAAAAATTTACTTTGAGTAGAAAGGAATAATTAACTGATACAGTCCATACATCAAAGAAAGGATGTTAGAATCATGCTTATTTTTAAAAGTAATAAAGCATTCTGTCATGAGTTCTCTCTGTATTATTCAGGCAGAATGAAAAGCTAAAAATTGTAGGCAATTTATTCACGCCTTTGGGGAAATAAAAGAAACTAGTGTAAATAAGGGTTTTAAATGACTTTATGTCCTGCCTGACCTTTGCAAAATACTCTTACTTAATAATACCAACAGAGGTGATTATCAAATAAATTGGATTTGTCCAAACACAGTTGCACAGTTTTGAGTTCCATGTAATTATAAGATTCATTGTTAGTAGTGACTGGTAGTAATAAATGCTTAGTCTAAATCAAATCTTAAGCAAATATGCACCTTATCAAGAGAGCGTTCTTGTCTTAAACTGTTTACAGTCTAAGACCTACATGCCAGAAACACTTATCAGGAGATTAACTTCATGCGTCTCTGTGGTCCCATTGTTCTGATTTTGCACTTGGTGTCATTGTAATCAGATATATTTACACTTACAGGATATGGGTCCACATAGATAAAGAGCAAGGGGAAAAATGTATTTTCCTCCTTATGTAAAGAAGGAGCTGAGAAACCACTCAAGGCATTAGGTTATGGTTTTGCTGTAACCATATTTCCAGTTAATTCTTGGAAATCATAACTGGAAGCCAAATGAAATTAGTGCATGTAATAGCCTGAATCTGTTTTGTGTATTCAGGTTTCCTTTTTAAGCCTGAAGCAAAAAAATAGCTCTGTTGCATCTGTTACAGAGAGGGGACAATACATGACCAAGCACCTGGATTCCAGGGCTCTCAGAAAACTTCTGGATATGGTAATTCAAATATATCTGGTTGCTAAGGAAGGAAAATGATTCATGAGTCACAATGCGTCTCTGTATTTTGTGTTCTGGTGGTTGGACCCTGGAAATTCAGAAGGTGGATTTCATTTTAGAATTCTACAGACAGTAAAACATACACAATACAATAATTATTTTCTGCAATTTTTTTGTTTGTTTTTGGGGATTTTTTTGTGTGAGTTTTTTGTTTTTGTTTTTGTTTGTTCTTTGCTTGTTTGGTTTGGTTGGGGGGGTTCTCTTTGTTTTTTGGGTTTTTTTAACCTTACAAATGTTGCCCAAAAAGAAGTACCAACTTAATAATAAACTCTGGACCTGAGAGGAATGTGAGGGTTCCAATCCAGCCAGTGGAAATCAAATGCTAAAAGTTTGGAAAATAATGAAATTTTTACCTAAGACAAACTTTCTTCTTAGATGTGATTCAATATACTTCCCATCCTATCACAGACAAGGGAGAATAGCAGGAAAAAAAAAAATTATGTCTGTTTTAATTGCCTCTAGTAAAAGCAGAGGAAAGACCATACTGCATATTGTAGGGAGTTTGGCTTTGGAAAAATCCTCCCAAAAGCATACTTTAGAGTAGGAGCTGTGATTCTGGTGTGCTCAGGTTTCTTGAAATGGCTTAATAGGAACTGTGGGTGCAATGATGTTAACACAACTTTGAACAAAATCAAATAGAAATTGAATCTCTAAACAGAAGTGCACTGAGGTCCAGATTCCACCCCAGCTGTGGTGCCCTTCTGTTGACTTGCTTCAGACTTTTAGAAGCACTAAACCAGTAGAAGACTGCTGGAAAAATCCCCAGGTGGAAATTAGGCCATCTGAGTCTGCTCCACAGACTGCAGATGACTGCGTCACAGCCAGTGATTAATTCGCTGTCAAAACCCAGCGGCAAACAGACAAAAAGCAGGAGCTTACTGGCAAAGGAGAAAGTGAATGGAAAGAGTACTAAAGATGAAATATTTTATTTTATCATATCTGTGTAAGGCATATATATCGCTTGCTGAGGCAGTATTGTTGGGAACACTGTTTCAGGGCGTTTTGTCCATAATGAACTTTGTTACCCTTTCCACCATCACAGAATTGTATTTGACTCTTTTGTCTCTCTCTCATCAAGTACACACTCAGTGACAGGGTAGAAGAAAGAAAAATATTTTGCCTTTTTTCCTGGATGTTCAATATTTCTGTGGTGCACTCACTGTGAGATCTGAAGAACTCCAGTGAAATAAATTGTGACACATTTAATGCTAAGGATTAAAACATGCACTTGTGACTAAGTCATATAATTTACCCATAACCAAACCTGAACATTATCTTTAACTTTTCAACTTTCCTTCCTTTTCCAGCATTGTTCTTAATTCCTTGAAAGAATATGAGTCACTTCTGAAATATTCTAAAACAGAATTTTGAAACCATAACTCAGAGAATAAAAGGGTTTGGAAAATGCTTCCAGAGGTCATCTGTTGTGATTAAAGCTGGGCAAATATATAGAGGTTTTCTTAGGGTCATCTGAGCTTTTTTTACTCTTTTTTTTTTTTTTTTCCTTCCCCAAAATACCACTGCATGTATTTCCTTCTGTCAGAGACTTTATGGTCTCTGTCTAGAAGAAGAAACACTAACTGGATATAAATATCAGGAAAAAAGTGACAGATTGGCTTACCCAAATGGAATGCAAAGCTGATCATCATCAATATACAAAGGATTATAACGATTCTTATTTGTGTTTCTAAAGCTTGAACAGGGTGTCTATCCTTTCTGAGACGAAATGTGGGAGGGTGATAATGGAATACAATAAAGTTTAAACAAATAGTAAGATTTAGATTAACCCAGTAATTTTCTTGTAATTGCAGGATTATTCTTTGTTCTTTCTATTTTTGTGCTTTAAATTAAGAAATTATTTATAATGTACTGGGGAAAGACATGTGGGGAAGCAATTTTGTTTCACTTTTAGTCGCATCACTGACTTGTAGATTTTTAAAAATCTTTTGTGTTGTGGAATATTAAAATCAGATGCCTCCTTCTTCAGATGAATTAAAACCTTCAACATGAGGATGTGTTTGAATGAAGCAATACCATGACTTTTGTTGACTGCCTGATATGCACATGGAAAAAAACCCACTTTTTCGCTAAAATATTTTTAGCGAAAATCTGCCTTTTGAATGGAAGGTAGCAAGGCATATCACTGCTAAAATACAGGGCATCTTTTTACCCATGTATTTCAGTTCCAGCATCAAGGAGGATATAACAGAGAAGCTATCACCTTTGTTGCAGAGGAGCATCAGGTAATATGGATGATAAAGGTATTAGGGAGGAGCTGAATGAATAAACTGAATGGACTATCTCTAGGCTGATTCCTTAAATGTAAATTATGACAACTGTCAGGTTTCCTGTGATACCAGTGAGCTATCATAGCAGCTGGGAGATAATAAGGTGCTCTGCAAATTTTATGTTCCCTTGCAGTAGAATGAACAGTATTTCCTAATCTGCCATAATCCACAGGCAACCATATTGGAATGGTTGGATCAATCATGCTGGATGCAATACAGTATTTTGGTCCTCATTTCGCTTTGATTCTCTTCTTGTTGCTCTTCTTTGGCTCTTGAGGCTAGCTTGTTGTTTATAGTCTTTGAGACAGGGATCACTTTGGTCTGAAGTTACTCTTTTTCTCTACTGTTTCAGCTAGAGTTGTTGAGATTGGTATCTGCAGTCAGCTATGCCTGCTGGAGGGCTACTCTGAAGTAGTGGTGCAGTGCTAAATTGAAGCCTAGAGCCAACTAGCAGTGACAAAAAAACCCAGATAATAAGCTGCCTCTACATTCTGAAAACAAAACAAAACAAAACAAAACAAAACAAAAAAACAGTGGAAAGATAAATATATTTGATAAGAAATTAACATTTGTGCTCAGCTTCTGTACCAATTTGTCCTTGTTCCTTGTTTAGTGTCACCTCCTTGCACTGCTCTCTGAAAAAAACAAGGGACTGCATACTGCTTATTTATCAATACACTGGCATATTCTCTATCTGTAAACTGTAGGATGGATAGAAACAGACTGTTAAACAAATATTTATTATTAATTTACATACACTCTTTAGGAACACCTTGAATAATTGCATGTTATCCTCTGGAGGTAAATTACTTTGCTTGTTTTAAAAGCCATTTCAGCTGGAGAAACAAGATTAACTGTTCACCAACCTACAGTAATAATTTAGATCTCTCAAATACCACAAATTGTTATGGGATCTAATTAAGCTACCATTACTTACAGAAATCTTCTAAGGAGTGTCATGGTTTGACCCTGTTTGGACATCATGTGCCCACCAAAGCCAGTCTATCATTCCCCTTCTAAATTCCACAGGGGACAGAAAATATAACTAAAAGATCAGTGGTTGAGATAAGGACAAGAAGAGATAACTCAACAATTACTATCGTGGGCAAAACAAACTTGGGGAAATTAATTTAATTTATTATCAAGCAAATCAATTCAGAGCAATAAGAAGTAAAATCAAATATGAAAACACTTTCTTCCCATCCTTCCCTTCTTCCTGGACTCAGCTTCACTCCTGACTTCTCTACTGTTATCCCCCAATTGACACACGGTAATGGGAAATGGAGGTTGTGGTCAGTTCATTATGTGCTGTCTCATCCACTCCTTCCTCCTCATACCCTTCCTCTTGCTCCAGCATGAGGTCCCTCTTGTGGAAAACATTTCTCCCTGAAATTCTCTATTGGGAGGCCTTCCCACTGGTTAGAGTTCTTCACAAACTGATTCAGTGTGCATCCTTCACAGGGTCACAAGTCCTGACAACAAACTTGCTCCAGTAAGGGAACTTCTCTCTCCACCATGCCACAGGCCCTGTCAGGAGTTTGCTCCATCGTGGACTTCCCGTGGCCTCCTTCTTTGATGCACCTGCTCCAGCATGGGATCCTCCATGGGCTGCAGTTGGATATCTGCTCCACCATTAACCTCCAAGAGCTGCAGGGGACAGCCTACCTCACCATGATCTTTACCACATGCTTTCTTTGGTGTTTGGCAGTTTTTCAACTGTCTTTTATAGTTGCAGCATCTTCTTAATTAATATGTCAAGCCATAAAATGCTTCCTCAAATGCCCATGTTTTCTGAAAAGCTACAGCTATTGCATAGTTATGACAGGATAGTTATTCAGTATTTGGGTTACTTTACAAAAACAGTTTAACCTTCATTTTTGAAACCACTGTCAAACTTTGTGTCTGATTAGTTCTATGTTAAAATAAAAAAATACATAAATAAAAGCAGAGTTCCATTGCATAGCTCTCTAATTCCCTAAAGCAGAAATTCGAAGTACAGATATAAAATGAATCAAAGACAAATTAAAATCTTGTATTGCCCTTAGTTTGAAAAGAAAAAGTAATGACTAATCTTGTACCCATCTATTCAACTTACTGTGAAGTCAGTTGTAAAAAGAATTGTTGTAAAAGAAAAAGTTGTAAAAGTGCTCATACATATGCCCCATGAACAGAACAGAGAAGTCTCACTGAAGTGTTTTGAAACAATAAGAGAGAACAAACAAGATATTTTCCACCATTTGGAATAAAGACTGGAAAGATCTCTTGGAAATGTTTAAATTAAGAAAAAGTTAGAATGAAAATATCTGTAGTGGAAGAAGCAGACTATTTTTTTTTATATCCTTGAAAATGACACTACAGTCTATTCCCATATTTCATATTTGGAATCCTTAATAAAGCTTGTTTCAGTTTTCTTGTACCTGATTATATGCTTGTAGATTGTATGCTAATAGAGTGCCAAGGTAGCTTACCATGCTTTTCTTTCCAATAGAGGAGACATTCTAATTTTCTTTGGAATTACTGTATTGGTTCCAAAGAGTGTGTATCCCATAGATCCCTTTCTTTCTTCTTTCAGATTTTAAATTTGTGCTAATTTTTAAATTTTTGAAATGGCAATTTGGAAATACTTCTTTTACATATAGAAGTTTTGAAATATTTATGCCCATAATGAGTTCTGTATTATGCTTATCTTAGAAGAATAGACTTGAAATTTCATTTTAAAAATATTTTTATTGAACAACAATTAATATTAGCTTATATGAGATAGTTAAAACACTTCCTCAATTTTGGAGACAAATTTTCTGCTAAAGATGTCGACTTTCCAGCAAAGGTAGGCATACTCCTTGCTCCAATTTGCTCGCAGACAAAAAAAAAAAAAAATGGGTGTAAAACATCACCAAATGTGTTAGGACTTTTTGCTTACTGTAGAAGAGCTCTATTGTAATTATATTTTATTATAAGGCATTTTTTTCTACATTTATATGAATCTGTTTAAAATTGCTAAACTGTGGCAACAGGTGGTAAAATTCTATTCTTATTCCTGAGTTGGCAGGTTTACCCATCAAACACTCACAAATAAGTTAAGAAGAGTGTGTTAAACAAGTACGAGAAAAACACAGAGGCATGGAAGTTATAAGATCTGAGAATCCTGCGGGATAGGGATGCCCAGGTGAGGCAGCATCAAGGAGATTGATGCTGACTTGAGCCAAGAAACAGGAGACACTGTGGCTGGGTGTGGCTGGGGCAGGGCCAAGGCCAAGGCCACTTTTTGCAGCATTCAAAGACAAAGCTTAAGTGTCATCCACCTCTGTCTTACAGACACAAATCTGATGATTTACTTTTACAGCTAGGAGGCATAAGAATTTCTTGTACTTGGTCTAAGCAAACTTTCAGGAATTGCCATGGGATACTATGTTTCATACAGTCAAAAATATTAAAGTAGAATCACCTTAATGTACTTCCATGCATATCTCATATAAAGCAAAACTTTGCATACACCAGGTGTACACATTAGTCATGTTTAAGCCTAGTTCAAATTCAGCTTTGGAATGTTACCTGTTTCACTTAATTCAATATACACAATCACAAGAAAAAGAGAACATCAAATCTTAAAAGGTAATTATAGAGCAGAGCTTTAAGAAACATGGTGGTCAGTGCAGCCTATTTTTTTGTCCTTTAATGAAAGACCTACAGCTTTCCACCAGAGTAACTGTGGTTCATATGCATTATTTTTACTTGAAACTAGACTACAAGAAGGCATAAATTGTGATTTTCCTAGAAGCAGATCCAGGCTTTCTAATTTGTAGGCCTGCAGGCATCTGTCACTTTTGGGAGCCCCATAAAGAATTCAAAGCAACATCATGTCATGGCTGTTTCATCTTGAGTAATTTACCTGAATTGTAACTACTTGGCTGTTCTTCCTGGCTCCAGCCCTGCTTTTCTTCTTTGCATTCAAGTTGTGTAATACCCAAAGTAGAAGCTAAACAGCACCTGTGTGCTTCCATATTATATATAAACCAGATGAGAAACCCTGCAAAGCACTTAGCCTTACAAAATCAGTAAATAAATTAATACTACTGAAAATTAGATGAACATGTAGAATTAGTGGAAGACAAACTACTTTCACCATATAGAATGGTAGAAATGGTAGAATTTTAAATTTTTAGGAGCAGATTCTTCATTAAAGGCACTGAAAATACTTGTTTGTGTGTATTATGTTCAATACATTTGAAAAAGGTCTTTAATTTCTACCAAGCTAAAGATGTTTTAAGTACAGTATGTTCCTTTCCCTGCCTTGCAGCAAAGGAAAAAGTTGTAAACCGTAGTAGGAGATTCAGAACTGTAATATAATCCAAGGTGGCCCAAACTGCCCTTCAGACATAACAGCCAAGTACTAAGCATTCCTTAGAGCTACAGTTCAGCTCTGTGAAATAAAGAGTCATAAAAATAACAACATTCTTTTTGACTGTCTTATATTAAAAACCTCTGGAAGTCAAAATGTATATTTGCCTAAAAATGTAAATAATAATAAAATATTGTTGTTTAGGTTGTTTTTTTTTCTGTTTCAAACTTTTATTTTAAATATAATTACTCCACTTTTATAGTTTAATTGAATTTTGCTTATCCCTACATATTCCCAAATGAGAGTTTCTCATTTGTCGCCATTGAATTGGTGCCATAGCTCTTAGAGCATCGCTGACTTGAGACCTTAAGCTTTACATGAAACAAAAAAATACGCTTTATTTCCAGAAGTATATTCATTGCTAAATTGATAAAATAGAATATATGGTGCTGAAAACATTTCAGGGTAATATGAATCCTAGTTCATATTCATGGTATTGAAATAAAATACCCATGTGATGACCTGATGGAACATAATAGATTGTAATAGTAAGGATGAATAACTGCATTCTTTAGAGGTCATGTGTCAAAATAAGCTAAATATGTGTTAGTGCTACATAGTTAGAATTCTAAAACAGTTTTCTCTTTGGAAAGAATGTAACAATGCTCTGAAAATACTACCAAATACATAATAGTGCACTTAAATAGTGCACCTGGGAAATGGTTCTCAACTACTAGTTAGAGAATATGCTGAGATCAATGCCTTTTTATAAGCTATCTGTGAATGAACTATAATACTTTTATCTGGGTCTTTATATTGTATAATCATGGAGTAAATACAAACAAACACCCTATAATGAATAAAAAATTGGAAATAACTCATGCTTACGTTTGCAATTTGGCCTTTTAACTGCCTTAATTGTTTTGAGCATCACATGACATCTTTGCTTCCTGTCTCAAAACCTAATTCAGATATCTGATATCCCAGTCATGTATGTATTGTTAAAGTTATGTTTATCTAAAGGCACTTGTTGCATCTCCCTGATCTTCAGAGTGATTCAAGCAGATACTAGAAGATTAATAACAAGTATGAGCTTACATGAAATTATCAAGTAGGGTCAACACAAGAAAGACTTGGACCTGTTGCAATAAGTCCAGAGGAGGGCCACTAAGTTGATCCCAGGACTTCAGCACCTCTCCTGTAACGACAGGCTGAAAGTGTTGGGGTTGTTCAAGAAAAGAGAAGGCTTCAGAATGACTATAGCAGCCTTTCTGTACCTGAAGGGGACCTACGAGAAACATAGGGGCAATGTAGTCATAGAACAGGGGTTAATGACTTTAAGATGAAGGAGGATAGGTTGAGATTAAATATTATGAATGTATTTTTTACTGTAAGGGTGGTGATGCACTGAAACAGGTTGCCTGGAGAAGCTGTGGTCTCCTCATCCCTGGAGACATTGAAGACCAGGCTGGATGGGGCTCTGAGTAACCTGGTCTGGTGGAAGGCTCTCTGTCTCTGGTACCGGGATTGAAACTAGATGATTTTTAAGGCCCCTTCCAATTCAGGACATTCTATGATTCTATGATTCTTTGAATCTATGACTATGATATGCAATTAAAGTTCACATTTAGCCTGTTCGAAAACAGAAAAATATTAAAGGCCTCTCCAGATTTTTGTATAAGAACTAAAAGGCTTGACTTAAAAAAGAAACTTAAGATTTACAGCATGCTGAGGTGTTCTGGAGATGGGGAGGGGGCATATTTCTGAAATAGTATTAAAACTTCTTGTTTAATTTTCAGTTATGTGTTAATATCTATCATCTGAAAAAAAAAACCTTGGTTTCCTTGCTTCCATCAGTTTTAATTTATAACACAGGAAGACTGACATTCAAAAAGAATACAAGATATCTTAAAACAGGCTAATTATTATTTAAACAGGTTTAAATGCATTCAGCTCTATTATGATCACACAGTGCTTTATTATCTCATGTGAATATTGTAGTTTTTTGGTAGAAACTATTTCACCGCAGCATCATTTTTTAACTGCTTTCTCTTAATATAGAAATGAATCTGCTTCCTGCTCACCTGGGAAACATTACCAGCAAACTGGTAGCTGCTTCAGAAGAATAACCACTCTCGTCATGAATTGTTGTTCTGTAAACATGTAAAGGAATTCCCCAATTTGCCTTTCTTAAACATATTTTCAGCTTTCTCTGAATCTTTTTCATTTTCTCAATTGGTCATTCCTTTTTGCTAATGGACCTCACATAATTATCAATGATGTTTCTATGCTTAAACAGCAGAATTTTGTCATATTTTTATGTTTTATCCTGAAGAAGTCCCTCTATCATAGAATCATAAAATGGTTTGGGTTGAAAAGGACTTTAAAGATTGTCTAGTTTCAATAGCCCTGCCATGGACAGGGACTCCTATCCCTAGACCAAGTTACTCAAAGCTCCATCTAACCTGGCCTTGAGTACTTCCATGGATGGGTCATCCACAGCTTCTCTGGGCACCCTGTTCCAGTGTTTCACCATCCTCACAGTGAAGAATTTCTTCCTAGTATCTAATCTAAATCTTCCCTCTTTCAGTTTGAAGCCATTCCCCTTTGTCTTATCACTGTATTCCTTTGTAAAAGTTTCTGTCCATCTTTCTTGTAGTCACTTCAGTTTCTGGAAGGTGTTATAAGATCTCCCCAGAGCCTTCTCTTCTCTAGGCTGAATAACCCCAGCTATCTCAGCCTGTCTTCAGGAGGTGCTCCAGCCCACTGATCATCTTTGTTACCTTCCTGTGGACTCAGTCCAACAGGTCCATGTCCCTCCTTTGCTGGGGACTCCAGAACTGGATGCAGCACTCCAGGTGAGGTCTCACAAGGACAGACTACAGGGGCACAATCCCCTCCCTTGTCCTGCTGGCCACACTGCTTTTGATGCAGCCCAGGATACAGTTGGCTCTCCGGGCTGCAAGTGCACATTGCTGTGTCATGTTGAGCTTCTCACCCATGAATATCCCAAAGTCTTTCTCAGGGCTGCCCTCCATCCACTTTCTGCCCAGCCAGTGTTTGTTCTTGGGATTGTCCTGACCCAGCTCCGTGACCTTACACTTGACCTTCTTGAACTTTGTGGAGTTTTCAGAGTCCCAACTCTCAAGCCTGTCAAGGTCCCTCTGGATTTGGCATCCCTTCCTTCCACCAAGTCAGCTGCATGACACAACTTGTTGTCATCAGCAAATTTACTGACTCCCCTTGATCCCACTGCCCATGTCACTGACAAAGATGTTAAATGGTGCTGATCCCAATATCAATGCCCAAGGAATACCACTCATCCTTAGTCTCTACTTGGATATCCAGCCATTGACTGCAAATCTTTGAGGGTGACCATCCAGCCAGTCCCTTATCCACTGTGTCAAATCCATGTCTCTTCAGCTTAGGGACAAGGATGTCATGCTGGACAGCATCAAATTCTTTGCATGAGACCGGATAGATGAGGTCCATTTCTCTTTCCGCATCCACCAATGTACTAATCCCATTGTAGAAAGCTACCAAATTTGTCAGGCATGATTTTTCCTTGGTGAAGCCACAGTGACCGTCCCCAATCACTTCCTTATTTTCTATGTGCCTTCATTTCTGCTATAATATGTACAAAACATTGGCAAATCTTCCAAAATGCCCATTAACTAACTCTCCATCTGAAACTTTTTTGAACTGGGGGCACTGCAGAACTCTGCAGAACTTGTCAATACAGTAGAACTGCAGGTGTCATTTCAAGACTTTGGAAATTTAGAGTTCTGTCACTGGAAAGCCACTTTGGTATTTTCAATTAATAGTGAGTGAACTAATTAAGTTTTTGGACATTCTATGCTTGTTACAAATCTATTCTGATTTAGTACCACTGACATGAAAGCTAATTTTCAACTTCATATCACAGAGGAAGACTTATGTTTGCAACATATTTAATGGGGAATCAGTGGCAGCATACTTTATCACAGGAGTGTTATAGATATTTTTTCCCCTTTGGGTCTGACAGAATGTTGTTCTTAATCATGGCCTTATCAAAGTAAATAAGGAAGGATTTCTCATATATTTCAACAACATTGCATTTGAACTCTTTTTCTGTCCTTCCTGTGCTGCTGTATGTAGGAGAGATTTCATCCCAGCTATATCAGCAGTGGTAATTTTTTAGCTGTCTTGATGAGCTGAAAGTGTGAAGTTTGCAGTCAATACAATTTATGATTGTGGGGTTACAGGATATAAGTAATAGGGCAGCAGGCCTTGAAAGCCCAAGTGAGCTCCTGTCTCTAGTCCAGAGGAAGCCCTGGGACCAGTAAAAACATCCTAGTCACAGGGACAGTGGCACTATGGGTCTGTGAACTGCATTGTGGGTCAGTGACCTGCTGGACCCGTTAGAAGTGAGAAACACCATTTGTGACCTTGATAGGTATTGTTTACCTCTTACCATAAAAGGTAAAGTTGTGAAACATGGTAGTTAATTGGAACACTTTGTAATGTAGAGCTAGTTCCTGTTTGTGTTGTAGTATATAAGGAATTATTACTACGCAACACGTCTTTTCTCGCCACCACCCTATGAAGTCCGTGCCCCTTCAAGCACCGCATATGATATCATGTTTTGACACTTTCAGAATATTTTTTTCAATACAAATGAATTTTTTTTTAAGGCAGTTTATTTTAACTATCTGGGGAGAGGAATACAAATTTCTCTTTCCAGACTTTGATATGACATACTAAACATTTTAGCTTTTCTCTCTTCCGTGTTTATTAGGTAATTGTATCGTTCACTGAGAAGCATTCCTGTGCATATCTTGATAGCTTTCATGCTCTTCCAGTGATGAAATAACCATAATTTCATTCTAATATCAGGTATTTTCATGTGCTTTATGAGTACTTTCTTAATTTACTTGACTAAAATCTGTTACTATATGCTTTTTAACTCAAGTCTGTAGTTTGCTGAACTAACTGAATCACTCTTGTTGCATGGCTTCGCCATTTCATCAGCACATCATGTTTATAGATCTGTGGATGTCTGTTGCCTCTTCTTTTCTTCATACAGCTGTATGAATGATTCTCAGCCAGGAAAGACAATAGAGATATTTCAACACAATAAAGTAGAGGAAATGGCAAAATAGTACAGTACTTACTATAAAACGGTAAGCTGGACTAAATTTGGATAGCACTATTAATGTAAGTGAAGAGCAGTAGGATATATGACCTAAAAAAAGCTGTATTTTTATTTGATAAAGTTTATTTTTATAAAGTTTTATTTGATAAAGTTTTAGTATATTAACAGAACTGGGGACAAAACTGCAGGCAGAGGGTTGAAATAAAAAATATGTCTTACCCAGCTTTCATTTCCTGCTGTAATATGTACAGAGCAATCAGTGATCAATCTTCCAAAATGCTCACCAAGGGACCAACAACACATCAATGGTTAAGAAGGAACTGGATGAAACCCACTGTATATTTGGGAGGAAGAATTACATTTCAGTCAGAATAATGTTCAAAGCAGCTTCTTGGGAATGAAAGTGCTGCCTAACTGCTGCATACCACGAGTACAGTTTCTGTTTCTTCTACTGGTACTCCTCACCAGAACAGGCTTTCCTTTTGAGGTTCTGCTGGAATGTCATTAAATTACAGGAATTTCCAAACCTGGCAATGCTGCTTTGGCTTTCATGCCCTGTTTCCTACTGGCTCTTCTGTTCTACTCAGCTTTAAAGTTCAATTTCTGTCAAATACAGCTTAATTTATATAGTAGCTTAAGAATACTTCCGTACTTTTTATTTCAAAGTTTTTTTTGCTTAAGCTTCTTGGAATCTATAAATATTTTGTTACTATTGTTCATCTCTGAATATATGCTACATTTTTAGTCATTCCATGTCTTCTGTTTATGTTCAATACCATGTACTGAAGCTGTATTCAATATAACTGAAAATAATTGTATTCCTCATAAATGTCAGGTTTATGAAGTTATGCCATGGAATGGAGAACTGACAATTTGGAATTTTTCTCTGAATGGCCAAGGTGCTGTTTCAGAGTTTTCACAAATGGGAATAAGTGGTCTTAAGGAAATGATCAATAAGTGATAAAAAAGGAAAACAAGCAAACAGACAAACAAATACCACCACCAACAAAAAATAACTACCTGCATGTATAGAATTTTTCCTTCTCTTTTGGAGTGCCCATTTCTCTGAAAAAAACCATAGGAATTATGCTGAAAGTCAATCACAATAACTCTTTTTGAAATATTGTAATATTAAATCTGAAGATTTTCATAGCATTACCACCACTTCAGAGATGCACTATATTTTCTTTGAAGGTCTATCTTTTGGAATTTCTTAAGTACATGAAAGTATTAGCTTTTGTTGAAGAAAAATACAATTTAAAAATCTTTTTGCTAGCAGACAGAGGCATGACCCAAAGCCTTTGATGCAATGGCAACCTTGTGTTCCAGAGTTTCTGTAATAGAGGAACTTTCTACTGAAAGAACAAATGGTCGGACAGAAAACCTTTATGACTGTACATTAAGTAAATTTGAATTAATGGATTTTTTAAAAACTGAGGATCAAATCTTCATCCAGAGGTGAAATATGGTGTCTGATAGTGAAAAGCAGGAAGTAGAATTAATGCTTTGATTTGTCACAATATTTTTGACAGCAATCCAAAACCAGCTGTTCTAACAACCCTGGTTTTGTTGTACTCTGGTACTGAATGAAAACCTCAGAGACTTTCCTGGGGATATTCACAGGGTTAGTATGGAGCAAGGATAATTGACTCAGTTTGTCAGATGCACTTTCATTAATCAAACAGAAGGCGAATTGAGTCTGAAGAATGTTGTATTTATTCAGGTAGTAAATACATTGAAGTAATGAGTGCACTACATAGAGAGATTCTTCTGAAACATATCTTAGTCTGCTTCTGTTTATCTGTAGAGACTTAATTAATTAGCTTGTGGATTTAGCTTCCTTTTGATGTGTTTAGTGACAGTCTGTGTATCCTCTTCCTCTTTAGAGATCAATATGTTATTGCTTCTCATTTAACAATCAGCCTTTTATGAATCCTAAGACTGAAGGATGATCATATAGTATGAATAAATAATAAAAGCTTTAAGTATTTTGTGTATTAAGAAAGCCATATCCATTCTGAGTACAACGCTCAAAATTAAAGCAATTAGGTGTTCTTTAATGACTTCCCTCTACCGTTAGTAAGCTTTTGTGCACACAACATTAGGGTTTTTCCCTAGAATAATCCATGAAGGCATCATATATTTTAACAGGACCCTTGTTTTACTGTTTATTGATAATTGGTGTAAGACGTACATCTTTAGTTTTGGACGATCACTCTGTCTGCATTGCTTCTCCTGGGTAATACACCATTGTTGTTTTACTGTTCTAAAGATTATTGCCACTTCCTACTAAAGCAGTTGTCCTGGCCATACTAAAAGCAGTATCTCTTAGTTGGTCAGAAACTAACAGTAAGCATGGAAAAATAATATCTATTTGGTAACTGAATAATATAGGATAGGGTAGGCAGGAACAAAGGGCAAGGGCGTGAGGCTCTCTATGCCAGTATGAAAAGTAAATTCATCTTCATCATCTGCTTTGCTAGTTCACAGAGAGTAAAATAAGGAGAGACATGGAAGAAAGAACATATATGACAAGGTCCTATTCCACATCATTGCTTTGAGAAATAATGGATGCATGAAACTTGTCACATTCCCTTAAAAAGCAAGCTATTATTATTTTACTGGTTCTCAGTCTACCTTGTATTTTAGCAACGTGGTCTAGTTATAAGCGTTTTGGTTAACACTGGCAATTTTGTCACTTAATACTAAACCCCAGAAGGAATTTAAAATTAGGCATAGTAGTAATTGACTGCTGAGGCCACAGGAGAGGTGTTTTTGTCAAAGCTGGTACCCATAATTTAGAATTAAGGGGTTGCATGAAAAATGTGCATATTCACATATAAACTTCCGTTAGGGCAACCCAAACCATTTCCATGAAATAGACTGGTCTTTGGAAATAACAGAGAATTTTATCAATGTTATTAGCTTGATATCAGATAAATACAGGCATATGAAAACGGCAAACTACATTCATTTTGCCATATGAGAAGGTTTGGAACCTTTCAGTTATGAATCTTTGACAGAAGCTATATAGTGTGGGGGTTTTTTACCAGGTGATATTAGATCTAGAAGTAGAATCACATTCTGTGATCTGCTGCTCTGCACTGAAATTACTTTCTGGCTAGTGTGAAGCCCAAGAGCATCAGAATTTGAAAGAAACTTCACTGTAATACAACATTTAGATAACAGTATATTCCTCAGTAGCTGTAGGCATTTTAGAGTGAATTGTAGTCACAATAGAGGCAGTAGCTGTTTAAAGAAAAAAAAAATCCACAATTTTTTTTTTTTTTTTTGGTAACAAAACATCTTGCTTTTGTTGAAGCTGGTAATGCATTTGAAGTCTGTCTGTCCCCACATGTAAAATAATTTTATTTGCTTGTATATCTCTTTCCATATGGGTATCATTCCCATATGTATCACTACCATCAGTGGAGCAGAACTTAATAACTATATGTCAGTTATATATCTATATATCAGTCAGGAGAAAGGGGAAAAAGAAACCAACACCAAAACCAAGATCTCTTTTACCAATGGGCAATAGATTGGGAAAATAAGTTTTTTATTGTTTGCTGGTTTAACCTGTGATTGTGCTTTTCAAAAGGTCTTTCTGAGGCATAGAATTCTTATTTTCTTGTAGCTTCATGGAGGATGTAAGTGCTTCATAAGGTCATTCAAGTCTTAGGAGGCAAGACATGCTCTAATGATCAGAGTGAACTGTGCATAACAGATGTATCCTTTCTTTATGCAATCTTTTAACCTTAGTTTTGCTTTGTTTAGGAGTTTTGTGCTTTCTGATTATTTTTTTCTTTATTTTATTTTTATGATGGGGTCAAAAGGAAAAAAAGAAATATAGGATTGGGAGGCATTAGGCATTTAAATGCCATGGTGAAAATTGGGGAAAAGGAAATGCTATTCAACATTCTTTTTTTTTTTAAATTTTGTTCTACCTTTGCTTACATTGATTTTGTTTTTCTGAAACACTGAAGGAAGTAAATTCTTCTTAAAAGACATGTCAGACAAGTCCAAAACACAGATGTATTTCATGAAGTTTTATGCTGGTTATGTCTGCAATAGAGTTCATTTTCTTCAGAGTGGCTAGTATGGGGCTATGTTTCGCATTTGTGCTGAAAACAGTGTTGGTGATTCAGGGATGTTTTAGATACTGCTAAACAGTGCTTGCACAACAGCAAGTTCTTTTTTCTTTCCCATACTGCCACACTGGTGAGGAGGATGGGGTTGCATGTCAACATGGAAGGAGACGTCTAGAGTACTGCATGTAGTTCTGGGCCCCAACATTTCAGGCAGATGTGAAGGTTTTTGACTATGTCTAGAAGAGGGAAACAAAGCTGGTGAAAGGGCTGGAAGGAATATCCTGTGAACAGCTGAGGACTTTGGATTCAGTCAGTTTGGAGAAAAGGAGGCTGAAGGGTGACCTTGTTGCTCTATACATCTTACTGAGGACCAGACATGGAGATGGATGAGCTGATCCCTTCTCCCTCATATCCAGTGACAAAATGTTTGGAAATGGTTCAAGGTACACCAGGCAAGGTTTTGAGTGAGCCTCAGAAAGCATTTTTTTACTGAAAGGGTGTAAAATGCTGGAGAGGTGGTCAATGCCCCAAGCCTGTCAGTGGTGAACAGGCATTTGGATAACATCCTTTATAACATGCTTTAGCTTTTGGTCAGCCCTGAAATGGTCAGGCAAGTGGACTAAATGATAATTTTAGGTCCCTTCCAAATGAAACATTCTATTCTATTCTATTCTATTCTATTCTATTCTATTCTATTCTATTCTGTTCCGTTCCGTTCCGTTCCGTTCTGTTCCGTTCCGTTCAGTTCAGTTCTATCCTATCCTATCCTATCCTATCCTATCCTATCCTATCCTATCCTATCCTATCCTATCCTATCCATCTCATTCCATTCCATTCCATTCCATTCCATTCCGTTCCATTCCATTCCATTCCATTCCATTCCATTCCATTCCATTCCATTCCATTCCATTCTGTTCCATCTTATTCTCTTTTACAGGACTGGAAACAAGTATTGCTTCTGTCTTTTATGCACATTTCTCAAAATTTTTTGGGAGAAAAGAATTTTGGAATTTCAGTCATAAATATTTATCTTTCACCTTACTACAGTTCTCTGCATTAATGTGACTTTTTTAAAAACTTGAACTCAAAGCTTGTCCTAGGAGACAACATTAAAATATTTCTTGGATTGGAACTGAAGGGAGCTTGTACTAGATGGTATCCCCAGGAAAATCCAGTGTAGCTAGAAGTAAAAACTGATTGACCTCAAAACCAAACTGAACAGAGAATGATCAATTCTGAGAATAAAATCCTTTCAAAGAAATATACAACAGTTGAAAGAAAAAATGGTTCCTGCAAAGCAGTATACCAGCTATGAAAATACAGAATACCATTTTTTCTTTCCTCATAGAAGATAAAAAATGATGACTCAAGCCCTCATAAAATGGCACAAGAATCCATTTTTACTGGTCACTGAAACCATTTATAGCTAAATGCCTTCTTAATTTTTCATGGGTGTGAACCAAAAAGTTACACAGGAGAAAAAACTATATGTCTATTGAAGTTAGCTATTGTGAAGCCAAAGTAGCTCCTCAAACATCTAATTTTTCAAGCATCTGATTTTTCAAACAAGATAGGAGTATGTATTTTCAGCTCTTATTTTTGTTCCAGACATAGTCTTACCCCATTTTCACAGCTATAACCTATGAGTGGTTTTATACAGTGCATGAAATGGTAAGACTAAAGATTTCCCATATATGGTTTCATTTTTCACTATTTTATGACATATGTTTGTTTCATATGCTCCACTGATGTCAAGTGATAATGCCCTTCTCAAATTTTTCAACCATTCTATTTCCCAAGACTCCATAGAAATATAGTAGTTTTGAAGTTTATTTCTTATGACTGTTTTGGATGAGAATCTGATTTCCTTTCTATCTCTCTAAAAAAATAATTTAAGAAAGATGCCTTTATTTTAATAATATTGTGTAGAATGTTTTAGAAACTAGCCACAAAAAAAAAAAAAAAAAAGGTTTAGTCTTTTGGCTTTCAATGGTGGGGTTATTTTGTTTGGTTGGTTTGATTTTTTTGTTTTTTCGTGACATGTTACGGTCACATAATCACAAACTCACAAATTGTTCTGATGTTTCTTTTTTTTTTTAGAAACATATAGTTTTTGAGCACTGAAGAGTAATTATAAATTAACATTAAAATGAGGAAAAATAGGTTTCTGAAGGTATTGTTGAAAACAGTAGTCCCAAGAAAATATTAAAAAAAACTCAATGAAATTAGATAAATCTGAGAAATCTTCATCCTGCCAAGGCCATTAGCCTTCTCTGAGTGCATCACCCCAAGTCTGTATGAAGTCACCACCTCTATCCTGCATGCCTAGCATGCTATCATCTCTCCAAAGCAGCTGGCAAAATCATCCTTCCCATTAAGGGTAAGTTTGCCCCCAGGTGAGTTCTTGTGAGTGTTTGAGGCATTCTTTTTGGATCTTCCCCTTGATCCACAGTACACTAATGACTGTGAGAATCAAAGTGGACAGTCTAGGGTGCTCTTCATGATACATTGAGTTACTGGCTAAGGAAATAGATTTTAAAGTTGAGGAAAATCACTAGATCATTAACCTGTTTTCACAGTGTATCACAAGCATTATATTTCACCCAGCTAGCCTCCTAATAGATTTCTGAGATTAAACATTGATAAAAGGCAAAGAAGCCCCACTGTTCCAGTTGCAAAGATCTTTTTAATACAGATAGCCTCTGTATGGTCCTATTCAACTTCTCAGTTAGGAAGACTGTTTTTGACACCATGGATCGAAGTTCTAGTTCACACAGAGCATTCATCCATAGATGCTAATTAAAACTTGAAAGGACATTAATAAACTGACATGTTCTTTAAACTGTCACTAGTTTTCGTATAAATAATATATTCTAACTCAATTAGAAGTTGCAAAAGGTATTACTAGTTGAACATTTTGTCTGTTATATCCTATTACTAGTTGAACATTTTGTCTGTTATGTGGAATATCCTATTAAATTATTATAGTACTTTCTCTGGCTGTTAAAGTAGAAGCAGCTGCAACTACTGTTACTGTTACTAAGACAAATCGAGATGTAGGTTCTGTTCATTCTCCAGTACAACAATTTAAATATAGGCTAAATAAGCTGTAATCATTTTTATCTCCAGCCACTTTGGTAGCAAGCAAGTAATGTTAAACCATCTGTTCACAGTTAGGATGTTCAGGAAGGGAGCTGCCTCTATCAGCAATTTGTACATCAGCTGCACTTGTGCCATGTTTTGCCACCTTGCTGGGTGAAGAGAATTAATGCAAAGAGTCATCTGAAGATAGTGAAGTGCTGACTAAGCATCAAGTTTAATGAAAACATGGAGAGCTATCAGGAGCAGTTGGAAGGGGAAAATGGTGCAGATGAACTCTTCCACTTACCTACAAGCTAACTGTGACAGTAAATCAGAAAGAAAGTTGGGAAAATGGTTGGACTATATACCTAGAAACAGAAGCAAAAAAATGAAAAGACTGAATGCTTTAGTTTAAGGACCTGACAGCCAAGGTGAATGATTTTACTTTCCTAGTATGCCTTTCACAGTAAATGAAGACAAAACATGATGGTTTTGGGGGAGATTTAATATTCTTCATGGAAGCTAATATTAGACTGTTTTGGATTTGTGCTGGAAACAGTATTGATAATATAGAGATATTTTTGTTACTGCTGAGCAGGGCTTACACAGAGCCACAGCCTTTTTTGCTTGTGGTATTGCCCTCCCAATGTGGAGGCTGGGAGTGCACAGAAAGAAAGGAGGGGACACAGCTGGGACAACTTGACTCCAAGGGATCCAAAGGATATTCCATACGGTATGGAATCATACTCAGCATATCAATTTCAGGGAAGAAAGAGGAATAGGGGAACATTTGGCGTGGTGGCATTTGTCTTCTCAAGTAACTGTTAGCTGTGATGGAGCCCTGTTTTTGTGTGGTATCTGAATACTTGCCTGGCAATGGGAAGTAGTGAACGAATCCTTTGTTTTACTTTACTTGTGTGCACAGCTCTTATTTTTGCTATTAAACTATTTTTATCTCAATCCATGAGGTTTATTTTTCTCTTTTACTCTTCCAATGCCCTTCCTTATTGAGCCAGTGGAGGGTAAGTGAGCAAGCAGCTGTGTGTTGCTTGATTGCTAACTGGATTTAAAACATGACACGTGGGTCTATATTTCTGGTTATAAATACAGCTTGCATTTAAAAACTAATAAGCTAAGGCTAGAATCCTGATTTTGTCATTTAAAATAAAGTCCTTAAAAAGCAATGGTTTCCAGTTTGCTCTTCCTGACAATGTTCTTCCCTCTGTCTTACCTGAAAACTCCATCATGTGGAACCCTGCTGCTGAAACAAAGGAGTACCTGTGCAAACTGCTGCCATTTCAGTTAATGAAGTCACAGAGACTTTTAATTTGTTTGGGTTTGGGTTTTTTTTTCTTTTACTTTGAGTATGAGAAAGAAAATGTGTGCTGATGAATGTAAGATTCCTCATATGTTACCTTGTTACGCTCTTTTTCCAAATGGCTTCCATCTGGTCTAATCTGTCGCTCTTACCCCAGGCTCATCCTCCTTGCCTCACTAATTTTCTGACTTTGGATATCTCATTTTGCTTCCTCCAACTTCTTGTCTGGTTTTTACTCACGTTGGCTGATTTGAACACTCACATATTTGATATATTTCCCTTCTTCCCCATTCCATGCAAGATTTCCTTTAAATTTCTCATGTAATTGTTCATTGATATAGTTTCTATCCTCCTTATTCTGGTCTCATCAAACAAATATTTCCTTTGCTTTCTGCACATTTTAATATCCAGGGTTTTTGTACAGCCAGTCCAGCTCTCAGCACTATCTTCTTTTTCCCAGTGATGTGTTCTGATATAGCCTAAGACCTTTTCATCAATTTACCATTGCCCTCTTTTTATGCACAATAACTATTCCAGATACATTTTTTGGCATGCTCCTTAGGCCTGAGAAAGGAAAGTCTTCCTAGTTATTTTTTTTTTCTTTTGAGGTGTTTAGACTATTCACAAAATGTAGCATTTCAGTGCTTAAAGGGAGATTCTAAGTGGTTCTGTCCTTGAGCATGTTCTTGTGCAGAAAGTATGCAGGCGGACAGTGTGAAATATGGATAAATTTAGCAAACCATCAGTCTTCCACTTTTTCACTCATCTCCATGCAGTCTGACACTCTTACAATGGGTGGTGGGAGAAAATATTACGTTCTTGTTTGAATCAAAATGAGGCAAAACAGATGTATTGCAATTTCTGTGTAGAACATTTCAGTCCTATTGTGTGGGAGTGAAAATTTAAGTTCTGTTTCAAATGTATTTTAATAATGGAATAATCATGTTAAAAAAAGTTGGTTTATAGTGATTATGTTCAATAAGATCTCCTTGGGGTTTGCTTTTTCTTTTCTCTGATCCCTGTTAATCTTAGTATCTCAATCTATAAATTTATAATACCCTGAAAACTTGGTCTGTGTGTGTGTGTGTGTGTGTGTGTGTGTGTGTGTGTGTGTAGTAGTGTATACTGGTGCAAGCTTGTAAGTGATAAGACAAAGTCTCGCTAAATTATTTTCAGCTAAACTTATATAATATACTCTACCTTAATATATTGTTATATGTTCTTTATTATGTTGGTTCATGAAAGCAGTGGAATGATCTTTCTTAGGGATTAAAAATTAAGAATAATATATGTGATTACCAAGACTGGCTGTCTTAGAAGTGGCTAGTGGAAATCAGAGGGTATAGTAACAAAAGACACAAATAATGCCTTAAAGTGAGCTATGCAAGGCAAGTCAGAAGGGTCCTTTCATAACATCCTTGTTGTTCTTGCAGTCCTTTTCTGCCCCTTTTTCCAAAGGTTGTAAATGCTCTTTTGTAGCTGAGTTCCAGCGAAAACTCTTTGTGTGACCCGGATGGTTTTCTTCCCTGCCAGCTTGTTTCTAAGCAGATGGAGACCACCAGCTCCTGTGACTTTAAGATTGCTCCCTGAAGAATGTCCAGCTTTTCTGAACTCCTTTGCTTTTCAGGAATGCTTCTCAATGGACATTGTCTCCTAAACAGTCTGCCTTCTGTATCTCCAAGGTAGAAGTTCTGTTAACAAACATTTAACCCACGATGTTCTTACACTTAGGGATTCCATTACTCTATAGAATTATGTATTTGTTTAAAAACTGTTATTAAACAATTATTATGGAAAAAGATACCTATACCTATATATGTATGTATAAAACTCCTGAAAGAAAGGGATAGATATAAAAATATGCAAAATTATGAAAATTTCCTGATGTGAACCTGTATTTGTAATGGGTGTTCTTTACATCAAGGAGAAAGTAGTGACTTCCTGGCCATTTTTTTTGTTTCATTCACTCATTGTTTTGTGATAGTTGACTATCACTCCTGCATGTTAATTGCTAATTTTACTGCCCAATTATTGTAGCTAAAAAAAATCTATTTTTAAAAAAATCTTCTTATTATAAATAGGCTATGAAATTGATTCCTTAGATAGAGTAAGTTCTACTTTGAGTAGAAATGATTGTCACTACTGAAAAACAGGGTTATTCTATAAAACATGCCTTAGAAGAATGAACATGCCTGTTTAGACTGTCTAACACTTAGGGACACTATTGCTCCATGTTTTTCCTTTAGAAGGGGTACTGAATAATATAAACCAATATAAACCTCAAACTTATTTGATGAAAAATCTGTGAAGACACTTTTATTATCTGTAGACTTAGTTTGCATTTCATATTAAAAATAACGTCAAATTATAAGGTTATTTTTAACCAAAAAAACATAAAAAACATAAAAATATTTCTTTTAATCTGTTGCTTAGAGAATAGGGCAGAAACAGTATGCTTTATGCCTGCTAAAATCTGTGGCTGAGATTTTCCCACTTTTCCTTCTCCATAATGTTAGATTCTGCCAAATGTGGCTTAGTATTTAAGTTTTACTTGCAGGTGTGAACAAAGAATGGTCTAATGTTGGACAAGTTGATGAGGACAGACTGCTTTAACTGTGCATATCTTTTATACAGAGTCAGTTGGAAGATCTGATCAATACTCCACAACATAACTAGTTGTGGGAGACAGATTGGTCTGAAGAGTTGGGTCTTGGCGTAATCAGGCTATGTAAAGAAAGGAGAATATTCAGGAAATCCAGTGGTTTGTGAGGATAAAATACAGGATGTAGTGTATGAGTTCACAACAGGGTGGTTTTTAATTCCATTATTTTTTTTCTGTCTGATAAGAAAAACTATACATTTTTTAAAAGTTGTTTTTCCAGTTATAAATGATGAACCTAGTTCCAGAAGCTCTATCATGATTTTTTGGTGTGTTGACTTGATTACAAAGTTCCAAGTTGTTCTAAGTTTATTAATAAACCTAAACCTTTTGTAGGTGCTTTGTATTTTACTTTCATCTCTTCTCTTGTATTTCTTGCTCCCTAATATGATGTTGCATTGTCTGTTGTTATTCCTCTCCTGTGAGCTGAAAATTTATTCCCTTTAGTAAAGCAGCAGGTATGGTTTTTCAAGCTGAGTTTAACTTGTGTCTGCTAACAGGAAAGCATTTTCTGCTTCATCCACTTTCCTTCAAAAAAAAAAAAAAAAAAAAAAAAAAAAAAAAAAAAAAAAAATAGTTCAGTTAAAAAGAGATGTGAAAATGAAAGGTTTACCATCTATAAATAAAAAGGGACTGATGATACCTTTTGTATGTACTAACACTAGCAGTGTGCAATTTCTCAGCCTTGTGTAACTCTGCTTTTGTTCCCTCTGCCAACAGAAAAAGACCTGAGCTCTGCATGGATTGCAGGGCTGAGCTTCATCTATTTTAGTGGGGCTTTGTGCAATACTGAGGATATGCCTTCATAAATATGTTTTATAGAACTGAAATCTCTGGTCAAGGAGATGCTCCATTCAACACCCTTCACAGAGATGCTCTTTGTGCTATTAGCTGATTTTGAGTCCTCTTAGATGTGAATTTAATATTCAGTCACTAATTATATCTAAAAAATGTGTTACAGTTTGGTTTGTTGGTGGACTCAAGTTGTGAGAAGTGCCTAGGATAATAAGGCCAGCTATAATGTGCCTTACTATGACAAGAAATGTCCTGTTCAGAAGATGGGCAGCTTTATCACAGAATCACAGAATATGCTGACTTGGAAGGGACCCAAAAGGATCATCGAGTCCAACATCTCAGCCTTCACAGGACACCCCAAGAGTCACTCTATGTGCCTGAAAGCATTGTCCAAATGCTGCTTGAACTCTGTCAGGTTGGTGCTGTGACCACTTCCCTGGGGAACCTGTTCCACTGCCCAACCACCCTCTGAATAAAGAACCTTTTCCTAATACTCAACCTAAACCTTCCCTGAGTCAACTTCAGGCCATTCCCTCGG
>VZTX01009502.1:2383-54492 GCA_013400915.1 Pardalotus punctatus
CTTCTCCGCGCCGCCACAGCGACGGCGCCCGGCGGGGGCCAAACGGCTCCGCCTTTAACGCGTGCGGCGCCGGCTCGCACCGTGAGGGCGCTCGGGGCATGGGATGCCCGGGGCAGGCGTGACCTGAGGGTGTGCATTAGGCCCTTGGTGAACAGGGGGAAAAATGGTGGAAAAAGCAAGAGGCGTATTACTCGCAAGTTGTTCTTCCAACTTTAATGATGCCACGTAGGACTTCTAAATATTTTAGTCCTATAAGTTTGAGTTCATAGAGCTCAGCTCTCTCAAGCAGATAAAATAAGCCTGTTTGTAAGTTCTGTGTCACTCACTACAAGAAGGACCCTGAGGGGCTTGAGCGAGTCCAGAGAAGGGCAATGGAGCTGGGGAAGGGTCTGGAGCACAGGTCTGATGAGGAGCAGCTGAGGGAGCTGGGCGTGTTTAGCCTGGAGGAAAGGAGGCTCGGGGGAGACCTCATCGCTCTGTACAATTGCCTGAAGGGACGCTGTAGCCAGGTGGAGTCAGTCTTCTCCCAGGCGAGAAGCGATAGGATGAGAGGACAGTAAGCTGCACCAGGGAAGATCAGGTTGGACACCAGGAAGGATTTCTTCACAAAAAGAGTTGTTAAACTATGCAATGCGCTGCCCAGAGAGGTGGTGGAGGCACGATCCCTGGGGCTGTTTAAGGAAAGACTGGACGTGGCACTCGGTGCCGTGGTCTGGTTGACAAGGTGGTGTTTGGTCACAGGCTGGACTCGATGATCTCAGAGGTCTTTCCCAATCAAGTTGATTCTGTGAAATAATTATGAAAGAATTGATGTTTCAGCCTCTTTCCTGAGACTTCATAAAGCATTTGTAAAATAGAAATAAAATTACTTCACACCCTGACACTTCTGCTCTTGTAGTCTAATTTTCTCTTGTGTTTAGTAAGCTCTCGAAGGCAACTGTGCAGCCTAGAATTAGGTTACACTAAAACTCAAATTCTGAAACTAGGGATTCAGGGCAATATGAAAGCTCTGTTGGATACTTGGGAAAGACTTCAAAGAGAAACAACTACTGAGAAAAAAGTGACTTTTGTCTGTCTCTATATTTTTTAAATTACATTTGACAATGTAGCTCGTAAAGCAATGGTAAATAGTATAACATTGTGTTCGTAAGTTTCAAAGAATTGTGGGAGAGTTATAGTAAATTACACTCCACTTCCACACCAACAAGCAGCACTGTATATTGATATCAAGATCTGCTTACAAACAGGTTTTCTCAGAGTCATGGGTGAATCTGCACATTATTCATGTCTGCACCTTTTAAAAGTTACTAGTTTTGTCATTTATCTGAAAGCAAACCAACTAATGATTGACAGATATAATGAATAATAGTGAAAGAAAAGAGGCACATCAAAGGAAGATACTCCCAAAGGAATTATTAATACATGAGAAACCATTGCAGTGCAAACAGCCTGGTACTAAGGGAATAAAATACCCTGCTGTATTTTTCTCTGCACGACACCAGTTTCTATAGCGTAAGTTAACAGCCAGTAACTTACTGCTCAGTAAGTTTTAAAAAAGGTCTTGAAACAAACCACCAGGACAAAACCAGTACTGAAATGGCAACACAGTAATCAAGAGAACTATGTTGTCAGAGATACTTGTTTTGGGTTGTTTTTTTTTTTTTGCCTTTCAACCACGCATGTCTCTAACTCATGCTGCTTTAGGAAAGATTGAAGCTGGGTTTCACAATGGAAATCAGTAGGCAATAGTTTATACTGTGCCTTCCACTTAGCAGACAAATGCACCATTGGCTCATGATGTAACCACAGAAGCTGCATTTCTGCACTTGCAATCTCATTTTGTTTTTACAATGGCTCCCTGAAGATTCTCGTGTTTAATGTCACTCGAAGTTACTCTAGAACAAGATGGTACAGAATTTGGGGAAACTTCTGTAAGAACTGGAGAATATTGTATCCCTATTAGCATACGTCTCAAACCGAACTCGGTGTGTTTGCTGTGTGAGGGTACTTTTTGTCAGTAACACCCGGGGGCCACGCACGACCGGCGCGGAACGCGCGGCGCGGCGGCTCCTGCGCCCGGCCGGCCCCGTAAAGCGGCGGCCGAGCCGCGCGCCTGCGCCCTGCGCCGGTCGCGGGGTTCCCGGGGCGAAGATGGCGGCGTTCTCGGGTACGTGGCGCGGGGGTCGCAGTGTCTCGGCCCTAAGGGAGCTTCTCACCTCTGCCCGCCGGCTCCTGGGCTTCGTGCGGTGCCGGGGGCAGCTCCTCGGGCCGCCCTTCCAGCCGGCCCGCGGTAGTGTGTGGCTGACTGTGTGTCAGGGTGGAGGNCACATTATTCATGTCTGCACCTTTTAAAAGTTACTAGTTTTGTCATTTATCTGAAAGCAAACCAACTAATGATTGACAGATATAATGAATAATAGTGAAAGAAAAGAGGCACATCAAAGGAAGATACTCCCAAAGGAATTATTAATACATGAGAAACCATTGCAGTGCAAACAGCCTGGTACTAAGGGAATAAAATACCCTGCTGTATTTTTCTCTGCACGACACCAGTTTCTATAGCGTAAGTTAACAGCCAGTAACTTACTGCTCAGTAAGTTTTAAAAAAGGTCTTGAAACAAACCACCAGGACAAAACCAGTACTGAAATGGCAACACAGTAATCAAGAGAACTATGTTGTCAGAGATACTTGTTTTGGGTTGTTATTTTTTTTTTGCCTTTCAACCACGCATGTCTCTAACTCATGCTGCTTTAGGAAAGATTGAAGCTGGGTTTCACAATGGAAATCAGTAGGCAATAGTTTATACTGTGCCTTCCACTTAGCAGACAAATGCACCATTGGCTCATGATGTAACCACAGAAGCTGCATTTCTGCACTTGCAATCTCATTTTGTTTTTACAATGGCTCCCTGAAGATTCTCGTGTTTAATGTCACTCGAAGTTACTCTAGAACAAGATGGTACAGGATTTGGGGAAACTTCTGTAAGAACTGGAGAATATTGTATCCCTATTAGCATACGTCTCAAACCGAACTCGGTGTGTTTGCTGTGTGAGAGTACTTTTTGTCAGTAACACCCGGGGGCCACGCACGACCGGCGCGGAACGCGCGGCGCGGCGGCTCCTGCGCCCGGCCGGCCCCNGGAGGGTGTAGGTGCCTCTCTTCGCTCTTCGGGCTTCTGCAGGCTGTGAGAAGTGATCGGAATAGTTTTTCAGGTGTTATTGCATATGTGGGTCCAGTAAAGAGCCTGGTTAAAAATTAGGCTCCTTCCTTCTGCTGACTGGTTTCAGTAACAGTTGGAGGTTTATCGTAAATGTTCTCTGTATTGCAGGGGATAATAACTGGCTTTTATAAGAGGACCTCTGCTTGGTGACGCGGTTAGGCAAAATATACAGGTTGTATAAACTATATATGTGTATGTAATAGTAAGTTGTAATCCAAAAACTTACTGCTAAAGGAGGGAACATCACTCCGTGTCCCCTTCCCCATGCAGATATTTGTACAAATAGGCAGCCAGCCAAGATCAGGGTTCTGTAAAGTTTTAATGTATATGGGGTTTTTAATTTATATCTTTTAACTGAACGTCTTAGATCTTATCATGGGGGAAATTGCTGAAGCTTCTTTCCGAGCTCTAGAGCTCAGTTTGGATGCTACGCAGCAGAATTTGGATGTAGTTGAGGAAAATGTCATGGTGTCATTGTTTGATTAAATCCTTGTACTTTATATTGAATTAAACTGTGTGAGTTGGGAGTATAGGGAAAAATGATGTGTAGATTTGTTTTTAACTTGAAATCGGTAGAACTTGAATGCTATGGACAACACTTTTTTGCTTGTGTGGGTTGCCTACTTTTGTAGGAGTACAGGCCAGCACTTGAAAATACTAAAGCTTCCTGAAGTCAAATTACAAATAAAACATGTCTCCTGTAGCATTTATATTATAGCAAATGGAAGAGCAATTTTTAGCTGCACACAACCCATCTGTGCCAGCGCAGCTCAGTGTGTGTCCATGTGCATGCTAAGGCTGAAACCCAGCATGTGGCAGTGCAGAGGCCAGCATGTAAACCTCTGCTTAGAAAGATACGTATTTATGGTTAAAGGAATTGATTTAGAGTAACCTTACGTACCCAAAGAGATGACCAACAGATAAACTGCTGTTTTGATGGTATACTACCATCTTTTGGGTTGGTTAGGATCCGCTTTCCTCTTGCCTTTATTGAATAGCTGCAGGTTTCTTTTGTTTTGCTTTTCAAAAATACAGGATTTGTTTATCAGCATGCAAACATGTTGCTCCATATTTAACTTGTGTCTGAGGTACAACCATCAGACCTTCATATGACTTTGCCAGAAAGGGTATCCAAGGGAAAAAAACTTTCAAAGATGGATATAATTAATAACTTTATCAAAACCAAAGCACTGTCTTCTTATTGTACATGCTGTAAGTATATAAGGCAAGATTTGGTGAACTAGAGTCTTTATAGGATGCCAGTTTTTTCTTCTTTTTGCAAACCATTCGCACCTCAACTATAGCAAGAGTTGGGTTATTTGCGCTAAGCAAAGTCTTCCCTGTTGTCTGCATAGGCAGTTTCCTTAAGGGTGCAAAGATAAGTACTTTGCCCTTGAAATGGTGCTCTGTTCCCAGCGTGTTTGCTTTGCTGCTATGTCTGTACCTGCCCCTGTGTCCAGTATATGGCTCAGTTACTCTGCTCTAAGTGGGGACAGCTCTGAAAGCTGCCTGTGAGGAAGGAAGAACGTTTCTTATCTATCAGTGGATGCTGTAGTCAAAGCTGCACATGCTGTTGCCAAAAAGAGTGGTTTTTTGCGGTTTTGTCTGTAGCTGGAAGTGTTGATGCTTGACAATCTTTGGGGCCGTGTTGAGGTAAATAACACTGCTTGTTCCTTTTTTGCTTGTCTTACAGAAATGGGTGTTATGCCTGAGATAGCTCAAGCAGTGGAGGAGATGGACTGGCTGTAAGTAGGAGTGTGGCAAATTCTAATTTGCCTTTCAGCAGCGTATGATATGCTTAAAACACCTCTGCTGTCACATTAAAGCAGAGTGGATATGTGTTTTCCTTTAAGTGTCATTGCGTCTTACGCGCTTCTCTTTAGAGTGAAAGACTGAAGAACACAAATTGTGACTGCAGTGGTAACATTTAAACTTGGACAGGCAGAGAGCATGACTTCAGTTCTTCAATTCTTTTGTTTGACAAAAGGCTCTGTTCCTCTGGTTTATTTTATTATGTGTCATGGAGTTATTGGATGAAATACTGTTATGTAATTGATGTTAGTTTAGTATATGCTTTCCAGAATCTGGTCTGCATTTCTGTTTTTCAAACTTAATGCTTGTGTGCCAGTATTCTAAAAAAGTTGTTATTCCTGTGTTTGGTTACTTGTTTGGCCAAAATGTTTCTACTTCAGGGTTTGTTTTGAATTGTCATTCAGGATGTTGTCAGTACGGACAAACTTAATGTATGTGGTTGTTCTTTTCTCATATAAATGGTATTAATTAGCTGTGATTGTCTGAAATTGCTGGTTGCATTTAATTATCTTTACATCCTTTTCCAGATTTGAACATGAATCGTGTAAATGAGGGCTGCATAAGTGGCTTTAAAGAAAAACTTATTTGAAAAAATGAAAACAAGGAATATATAGTTAATGTTTCTTTTATAGTTTAGCATAGTAATGTGAGATGTAGCCCTCTTATCAAGGTGCAGCTGAATCTGCTGCAAGCCAGGAGTTACCTGCTTTATCTTGCAGATGACCATGGCTTTTGTGAATTCCTATATAAGTAAAGATCTCTTTTTCTACTGATAACATTGACTTATGTTAATGTGTTCTTTCCTGTAGTCTCCCTACAGATATCCAAGCAGAATCCATCCCGTTGATCTTGGGAGGTGGTGATGTACTTATGGTAGGTATGCAGGATTGTCCTGTCCGTAGAAATCCTATGACTTAATTGTTGTTTGTATGGTCAATTTCACCCTTTCCAGAAGGATCCATAGCTAGATCAGGTCTCTGTCCTTCAACAGGAAGTATATTCTTTAGCTAAAAGCCTCTTTGAGTTCCTGGTGTGTTTCCAGTTGTTCTTGCAGATGGAATTTGGGGTTTTTTTGGCTCTTTTTTGACTACTGGATGGGTACTGCCACATGAGTGAGGGCTGTCTGATCTCATCTACTCTCCTTCTGGCTGTAAATACCTGATATAGACCTCTATGGAATATGACTGATACTGCCGAAGCCAATGCTGCAGTATCAGTAACCTTGAAAGTATCAAGTTAGTATGCCTTCCCTGTCCTGTCTTTTATGGATCTCTGTGTTCTTGGTTCCAGAAACCAAAATAATATTTCTTAAAAAATAAACTTAGTTTATCAAAGTCGAATTCTAGGGCAGTCCTTACAGTCCGGCTTAAACTACTGTATTTTTCTTCCTATAGGCTGCTGAAACAGGGAGTGGAAAAACTGGTGTAAGTAATCAAACTTAAATGAACAGAAAGTATAAGTCTTTAAGTGATGAGAGGTGGAGTGTATGCATATGTGCAGAGAGAATGTGTATATGTGCTTAAGTATTATTGGTAATAGTCTTTACCAACATATATGTAGGAATGCTTTTAAGTGTTTCTGGTGCTGGGTATTGCACCCAAAAACAAGGCTGGAAATAAGTGTATAAATTGTGGAATGAAAGTAACTTTTCATTTTAGGCTTTCAGCATTCCAGTTATCCAGATTGTTTATGAAACACTGAAAGACCAAATGGAAGGCAAGAAAGGAAAAGCCACTATTAAAACCGGAGGGACAGGTAACTTTTTATATGTCACACTCCTTAAATTTGAAACTCTGCTGACTCATGTTGGTTTTCTCACCTGCTGTTAGATAAGTATTTTTTTCGATAATTTGGGATAATGTAAATAGAATATCATAATTCAGTGTTTTATGAAACAGTGAATGTAAGTTTACAGATGGAATAATGGAAAGAGCTGGTGTGCATTGGGCTGCAGACTCTTAGTAATGCTCTTGTTTTTGGCTTGAGGCTGGCTGATCCACACCTAGCTTTTCAGTGTTCCTCTGAAAGCCACACTAGTTTAGTGCCTTGTAAGACGTGAAGTAGTGATGATGTCCATCTTAAAAAAGGAGTTGAAAAACATCTTTGTATTGCAGGATTAGGTGAGACCATCTATGACACTATGCAGTTGGTTTGGGCTTTGTAAGTGAGCTTGAGCAGAAAGCTCTTCTAGGCTCAAACTTACTGGGCTGGGGTAACAGTGTAGGATCTTTCAATTCTGCCGTGCTGAGTAGAGCTGTTGCGTTCCTTTTGGCACCTGCCTAGGTTTGAAATTGAGTAACAACATTTTGAGTTGCTGCAGGTTTGTTCTAGCAAACATTGAATTGAGCAGGAAATGCACAGGGCCAGAACTCAGCTATATAGAATGGATTGTAACCATGATAAGATCCTCACAGTATTTGAGGGTCTGTTAATCCCTTTAATTAAGCTTGCAACTGTAAAGCCAATAACCGTGTCCAGTCTGTGATATTGATTGGATTTTATGTAAGTGAACAGGATCTGCACAAACAACACCCTGAAGAGGTTATAGAAGTTCTAATTATTATAACTTCTGCTATGCTAGTGGCTGTAAAGTCAGCTTAAAAAAAAATTTAAAAAATCCTTCTTGAGAGAATGTAATGTAAGTGCACAAATACACTCAGTATTTTTTTAAACCTATATAGATTTTATTGCAGCATGTTACTGTGCATATGAAAAATGAAGTCAGAAATTTTGCGTGCGTGTATCTTAGCTCCTTAGTAATAGCATTTTAACTCATAGCCTGAAAAATACCTTAATGTCAGCTTGGAACAGAAACGGCGAATAATGCATTTCAATTTTGTTGTCTTTAATGTAGTTTTGGATATTTTCTAGCTGAATTTGATTGTGATTGTGTGGAACTTCCTTATTTTATAGAAGTCTTCATTGTTTTCAGTTGCATTTTTAAGTAACTTAATCTGTGTTCTCCTTAATGGAATAATCTAAATTTCCATAGAGTACCTTTGCATTATGCATTTGTACCCCTCCTTCAAATTTTGGGGCTTCATTTTGAGCTCATATGAATTTCATCAGAACAAAGCTGCTTCCCCGGAAAATTAAGCCAAACATTGTAGAAACAAATGGAGTTTTCTAGGCTTCCTTTGTTGATTTAATGTGTTTTTTTTTTCTATTATTGTCTTTCAAACTTAGTGCTCAATAAATGGCAAATGAACCCCTATGATAGAGGATCAGCTTTTGGTGAGTTGTCCTGCTGTTCACTTCAAAATATTTGCTTGGTAAAAAAGAATAAACTAGAGGAAAGCATGTATGAAATTTTCTTTTAAAAGCAGTTAGGCAGTTTCTCTAACTAAAACTGTCTTGTAATTTTCAGCAATTGGATCAGATGGTTTGTGCTGTCAAAGCAGAGAGATAAAAGAATGGCATGGATGCAGAGCAACTAGAGGCGTGACTAAAGGTAGATATTAAGTGATGTGTTTTAAATACTCTTCTAGAAAAGTTTCAGCTGAAAGGCCTGCTTGTTACCCATTGTTAATGTGGATGGTTGCATTAAAAACTTTCTATCCATCTGGCCAAGTTAACTGCTAGCTTAAGACTTTGAAATGACAAATACCTCTGTTTTGTTCTCCTTCTGTTGTAAATTACTTTTTCCCTGATGGTGATGCCTGGAAATAGAACCAAACCTTCCCAAATGAAGTTAAAATGATACTAGAAAAGCAAACCTTTGCTTGAAAGCCTTCAGGTACACCATAGGGGAAAAAAAACTTGCCCTGAATTAGATTCGTACAATTTTATAAGATCAGGCAATTAGAATATCCAGCCAATGTTGTTCAATTAGAGGAGCAGTTGGTTAGGTAATCTCCCCCCCTGGTTCTGCCCCATTGGAGTCCTCCCCCCCGTCCTCTAACTCTGCCTTTTTTATGTCTGTGATACATGGTACAAAATAAAATGTCATTGGTTAACTAACAGGCAAGACTAAACAAAATTTTAAGAATGCATCAATAGAGTTTGCTCACTGTGGGAAAGAAAGCTGGAAAAATACTGTAAGTTATACCTAGGCATTCAACAGTCCACAAAACTACAAATACGTGAGGAATACATAAAAAGCTAAAAATCCTTAGGCATCAGTTGGAGACTGTGTTGAAGGAAGCAGAATCATAACTAATATTCAGCAGAATGCATTTTTATTAGGAAATAGCTGTGCACGCAGTACTTTGAGTTGTTTCCTCACACACTGTACGCAGATGCGTGCATTCAAAAATTTCATTGTTCCGTGGTTGCAGCAGTAGTCGAGAGGCCAGCCCTAACACTTGACTCAGAAGCACAGTCAGTCTGCTACTCCTGTGGTTCTAGGTGTGTGTTCAGAAAGACCCTAAACAGTCTCCTTCGGTGGGGTGTGCAGATAATTCTGTAGTCTGTGTTCATAACAGCCAGCTGGATGTGCTTCAAGTGGCACAACCAGTTGTTGATGCTGGGGCATGCTGGTGGTCTGGTACTGATTCTGCAGAATCTTGTATCCTGAGTTTATCAGTTCCCGTGCATTCAGGAGGACCACTCTTCTCTCTTGCTTATCAGCCCTTTGGAGCCTTTCACACACTGTCTCTCAGTGTGTACTGTGTCTCTTTTGTCTGCTCTTTCTCCATTCCATACAATAGGTGCACTCACAGCCTTTCACATAAACACTGTCGGGGATTTTATGACACTTTCAGCAGGACGGGAAATGTTGAACTTCTATAGGCTTGGAAGTAGCAAGACTGAACCGCCTTAAGGAGTTTGGGTGTTGTATTAGATCCTTTCTTTTTCTTTTAAAGGGAAATACTACTATGAAGTTTCCTGTCATGACCAAGGCTTGTGCAGAGTTGGTTGGTCAACTATGCAGGCTTCACTAGATCTGGGTGAGTTTCCTTCTAAAGAACCATATAGGTAGTTTTCATAATCACATGGAATGGCAGGAGTCCCGTGCTAGTGTTGCAGAGAATGGATTCCTTGGGAAGGATCCTGATATCAGAGAGTTGAAAACTTTCTGTAAAACACTTCTCTTCCTTTAAGGGGAGGTCCTTGCTGGTGTCAGTGTCTCTTGTCTTCTGTGGCTTTGTGCCTTTCATTGAGTTTTATTTTTAATGAAGATGAATGGAGACTAATAAAATCAATAAATGTATTGCTGCAAATGTACTAGTTTGGTGTACATCCAGGTCAGAAGTCTGTAGTTGCCACTGTGTATTATTCATGTATGTGGTAGTGTAAGAGATTTCAGTTGCTGATACCAAGAGGAAAAAGTGTAACCTGTCAACCAGAAGATAAAAGCCTATTGTCTTGCCCTCAGGCACGGATAAATTTGGCTTTGGCTTTGGTGGCACTGGTAAGAAATCTCACAACAAGCAATTTGACAGCTATGGTGAGGTAAGCTTGAATTGCATTTGATAGAAATATTATTACAAGTTTTGCATGTTCGTTTTTTGCTGTTACAATCAACAGTTGAAATAGTGCACACTTCTAAGGGAAGTTCACTAGGCAAAAGGACAATGAAACATTGAGGCTTTTTTGGATAAAAGCTTAGAAACAAATATTTAAAAAGCAGTTATAAGCTTGGGACATGATTGTGGTTAGACTGCAATTATATTGACTTATGTAAAAGTTAAAATTTTTCTGTGTGTTACAGGTTAAAAGTTAACTGACCTCTTGAGATTTGTCTTGACTTCAGTTTTAGTTTGAGCAAACCAATCCATCTGTATGCCTTGATGAATATCCAAGTTGAGGGCATTGTATTCTGTTTACTAGAAGTTAAAAGAAGTAATTGCGCAGCTCTGTAATCTGTCAAAATGCATTATTGGATACTAGTAAGACATAGGGTGCGCTACTTCTGGCTATTGAGTTGGGTTTGCCATTACCTTAATGTGCCCTTCTGAAGTGTCTGCTGGGAGTACCTGGTGGTTTTTGTGGGATGTACCAGTGGAATTCAGTTGTTTAAATATAATTTATATGAATATTACAGCAGAAAGTCAAGTCTTTGGTAGTAAAGAACTCAATGCCATAAAAATTGCAACTTTTATGACTGTTGTAGCTTGTTTCATAGTGACTCTTCAGCTGTTGATGAGAAGCACTTTATATTATTTAGATTTTATTGAATACCTTTAAAATTAACAGATCTCAAGATTTATAAATAAAGTAAGTGCTTTATTTACATAACATGCATAGAGCAGCCTCTTCAAGAGTTAGTCGTTTATCATAGTCAAAATATAGGTTTCTGATGTCATGTTTGGTGCTCTAAGCTTAAATTTACATTGGCTAATAAATACATGACTAATGTGCTTTTCCATAATGCAGAATGCTTCCAGGTAAATTATTTAAATGTGTTATTGTCTTTGGTTTTTAAAGTAAATTTAAAGCAGTTACAAGTGTTTAAATATCTAAGATCTAAGGGCAGTTCACTGAAGATTTGTAATCAAATAGAAATACATGTTCTATTTACAGTGGTCTTACTGAAATAAATTGAAATTGCTTCTCTGAAGAATCAGCATTTAGTAGGGAGAGGTGGGAAAAGTAAAAGCTGATAGAATATAAGCACTAAGTCTTCTTAATGCGCTAAAAATCTCTTAACTGAACAAACTTTTTTTTTTTTTTGCAGGAATTCACTATGCATGATACAATTGGGTGTTATCTAGACACAGAAAAAGGACAAATAAAGTTTTCCAAAAATGGTAAGTTTTATTCCCTTTCTTTGGAATTTTGTTTGGATGCTTTCACTGGTGGGGGGAGGGAGGGAGATGAATGCACACACTTGCAGAGTCTGACTGAACCACGCCTACTTTCAGGGAAGGACCTTGGCCTTGCATTTGAAATCCCACCACATATAAGGAACCAAGCCCTTTTTGCAGCTTGTGTACTGAAGGTAACTTAGGAATATCAAAGATGTCTGAGATGATTATAATTGTTCTGGGTTTGTTAATGAGCTGCTTAAGTATAACATTTGCGTAGGCACCTGCTGTAACCGCAATTATGCGTGTAAACTTGTTTTCTTTGGTTTGCCAGTATTCACTGCTGAGTTAATAAGCAAAGTGGGTGTTGGTTACAAATTTTAGTACTTGAAGATAAGGGTAAAATATGGAGGATAAATAATTCCTAATGTCAGTGCTATGTTGTGTATTAGACTTTGATATACTGTCAGCTGATATAAGCAAATAGGTTGCTTGAAAGTCAGATTTCCTGTTTCATTAATTCTGAACTCTAACATGACTGTAATGTAGTAGTGTGTCTTTCTGAGTTAGTCATTTTGAGTTTGTCTCTCAAAGAATAAAGATTTTAGCAAAACATTTCAGTGGTTAGAGAAATGCTCAAATTTAGAAAAAGTGCTTTGGTTTTTAAGTTCCAGCAAGGTTTCTGTGGCAACTTGGGGAGGAGGAAAATGTAAGATGGGAGAAGAAAAGACCTTCCCCATCTCCTTCTCTATCTGTTTTTTCATTATTGAATTGTTTCTCATTTTATGTAGCCTCTTGAGTATGTCTGTATGACACAATTTTTTTGAAATTTAGAATGCTGAATTGAAATTCAATTTTGGTGAAGAAGATTTCAAGTTTCCACCAAAAGATGGCTATGTTGGTCTTTGCAAGGCTCCTGAGGGTAGTGTTGTAAAATCTCAACACTCAGGTAGGTTAGATTTTTATGAACTTCCCTTGTTTCTCTATTCAGGTTGTGTTACAGAGCATCTTTTGATCCCTTTAATTGCTATTAGAAAGATCTTGAATACAGCAGTAACGAAGAAATATGGGTGCTTTTTCAAAATATATCAGATTTTCTTAATTTTAAAAGACCAATAGTCTTTAAGATTTTTAATTTAGAAATGCATCAGATAAAAGAAGTCCAACTAAGTTTTTCAACAGTGTTGTCATAAAAATAAGCGTGGGTCTTTATGCCCTGCAGTAGAACAGATTATCCTGCATGACCAGGTCCATCCACTTGTAATTTCTTAACATTATTATGAAGTTATTCATAATTGAGAGAGCAATCACATCACCTTTTAATTGAGCATTTATAATTATTAGGTTTTAATTACGAATAGAAAATCCAAATTTGTTTCCAGTAAAAATTCCAGAATAGGAATGTAGTTTGTCTTAATGGTGATTTTTTTTTATTTTTTTTTTTCCTGCTTAGGAAATGCACAAGTTGTTCAAGCACAGAATCTTCCAAATGCTCCAAAAGCATTGATTGTAGAACCGTCAAGAGAGCTAGCAGAGCAAACTTTGAACAATGTGAAGCAGTTCAAGAAATATGTTGATAACCCCAAATTGAGGTAATGGTGAATTTTTAGTGGCATTTATGGTATTTTCTATGGATGTAACTTCGTTGGGAAATGGTGGGGGTGGTTCCATGTTTTAGCTGAACAGACCATAATTTGCAGGGCTGCTGGTAATAATCTCAGTAATAATCTGCTATCAACCAACCTTCTGACTTGGCAAATAGAGTTAGACCATTTAGGGATTTTTGGGGTTTTCTTGGTGTGTTTTATCTGTGGACTGCCTTTTTCTCATCTGAATGATTTTGTGAGTAGGGTTTGTTTTTAATTATCAGTGATAGCTAGTATGATACTTCACACGCTTTTCTTGACTAAAAACATCTGCTTACTGCCCTTCTTTCCTAAACATTTTCCTATGGCGCCATCTGCCTCTGCCCCATCGTTTTGTTTGTTTTTCATTTCCATCAAATAGTTATATACAGGGTCTGCTCTCTTTACATTTATGTGCTTACAGGACAAATTGTCATGGAGGTGCAATTCTGAAAATTAAATCGTCTACAAGTTGCTTTGGTTTAAAGTTGTCTCTGTTTTGACTCTGCTTCTAAAACTTAAACATTTCCCTATTCTAAACTGCAATCTTTTTAAAAGAGTGCATTTACTACAATTGCAGGGAGCTAAACAATGAGAGGAGGCAAACTACAATGAAATATTCATCTAGTTTACTGTTATTTGCATTTCTAACTTTGGAGAACACAGGAAACTTTATTAAACTAAATTGCTTTTGAGATTTTAAAGAAGCATTTTTTTTGTAAGGTTAAATTGGTTAAGGTGCTGATTTGTTTATTACAACAGTGATGACATAATCACATTCATATATAATTTGGTAAAAAATCTTTCAATTGAACTGAAATAAACTGCATATGAAGGGATGAATTTCAAAATTGATTCTTTCCCATTCTTAAAATTATTATTCAGAGCTATTAATTGTCAGTGACTAATAAAAGAATCAGTCTTCAGGCAAATGTTTAACATACTTCTGAATATAATAAATGAGTAAATGTCAAATATATTGATGTAATTTTAGGGAACTGCTAATTATTGGTGGAGTTGCTGCCAGAGATCAACTCTCTGTACTGGAACAAGGTGTAAGTTGTGTTTTTTTTCATATGATTTAATAGTTTGGGTTCCAAATAACTCATGATGTTGCTAGAGGATAGTAATGGTGCTTCTTGTAACTCGTCTAATAATAATAAATACATTAAAAAGAAAATGTACAGTCGATAGCAAGCTTATGTTGCACCAGTCTAGCATCTGTTCCTTTACTTCCATGGCAGTACAAGTGCATATGGTACTTAGTCAAATTCTGTTAGAGCCTGAGTACTCCTGAAAATCTTAAAATAAAGGTGTAATTGTTTGCCATTTGTCCTGAATGAATCAAGTTTTCCTGGTAACTTCTGTTCCATGTTTTTGCAAATGAAAATAGTTTACAGTTATCAAGGTCAACCTGCACTACAAACCAGCCCTACACAGAAAAGAATGGTCTGATTTCAGCAGCATGGAATGTACAATCAATTCAATCATGCTGTAGGGAGAGTAGAGTCACAGAGTAATTTTTTTTATTTGAGACTCACTTTTGGAAGCAAGAACACGTCACTATCGTTACATTTTCTAGTGGTTCTAGCTGCCAAAATAGAAATTGTCTCTTAAGCCTCCTTGAACTGGAAGATAATTGCACTTCCACGTGAATGCTAAATTGATGACCCTGAACTCTTCTGTCTGGCAAAATCTTAAGTTATTTCTATAGTTGATAGACCTTGTGTCCTTCCGCAGTGAGAAAAGTTTTGAGTTTTTTCCCCCATGTGAAAACAAATCTATTTGTTGGCTGTAGATAACAAAATTAGTTGGTTACAGGACCAACTCATACTCTTTACATATTTCATAGGTGGATATTGTCGTTGGAACTCCTGGAAGACTGGATGACCTGGTCTCAACAGGGAAGATTAATTTATCTCAAGTTAGATTCCTGGTTCTGGATGAAGCTGTATGTAGAGAACTAAGTGCTACTTAAATTTGGTTCTTAAATGCAATAAGATATTTGCAAAAAAGTCAGTGAAACATGACTGTTCTATAATATTTGATAATCCAGTGGAACAGTTAGATACCCATAGGCTGTTCCCATTTAATCCTCTTGTTGTTTGTAACTTTAGTAGCCTACTGATTATTTTCCCCTGCCCTCATAGCCTCTCTGTTAAATCTGTTTGGAATTTTTCTGATAGAGAAATATATTCCAAATTATATTTCCAAGGTGCTGAAGTCTGTCATTGCAGAAAACTTAAAGGACAAAGACAAAATACAAGTGTTAGTTAACTCAGCAGGCCTTGAAACCAGTGAATTTTGTACTCAATATGCTGTGAAATAAGGGCATCTCTCTTATCTGTTGTAGTACAAGTGAATATTCACAAAGATTAAGTGCCTTGGGGTATTAGCTGGAGTAGCTGCTGAGCTTCTTGTGAAGCACAGCAGCTTTAATGTAAATACTCCAAATGTTTATGGTTTTTTTTTCTCATTAGTAATAATATCCCAGCTGTGTGTAGACCTGTCCAGCTAATTAAAAGCAAGAACTTCTGAGACTGAGTGTACTGTTTATCTAACTCAAGTGTAAAGACTGAGAAGTGAGAGAGAAGATTTGTAACTTGGTCTCTTTTATTTCATCCCCACACAGGATGGCCTTCTCCTCCAAGGTTATTCAGATTTCATAAATAGGATCCACAGTCAAATTCCTCAGATAACCTCAGATGGAAAGAGACTTCAGGTATAGAATGTTTGAGGTTTGGGGATTTTTGTTGTGGTTTTTTGTTTTTTGTTTGCTTGTATTTTTTTTTTTGTGTGTGTGTATGGTGTGCTCTGCTTTCATCATTTGGAATGGAGCATGCTTCTTTGAAGTGGATTTTGCTCTTGCCCAAAACTTAACATTTGTTGAGTGAGTTTAGTAATTGCCTGTGAATATGTATTTTTAGCACTCTGCATGTTGAAACCTAGGGTTCAGCAGTTTTCTGTTTAATTTGAATTATTATATATAAATATATCAAAATAGGAATGAATACATACTTTATGATTTCTAATGTGTTAATCTTGACTCATCAGTTTTCAGTAGTTCTGCATTCTTCCTACTAAATGACTGGATCTTTGTAAGAGAATAGTTAAGCAATTTATTTTGTGTCTTGACTCTTGCCAACTGAGTGGTTCCTGTGATGAGGAAATCCAGACTCTTCTTTTGTACTACATTATGCTATTCAACTACATGACGTTCTTCCAGCTCTACTCCCGCCTTTTTGGGCCTGGAGAATCTTATCATCAGTGGTATCCATATGACTGTTTTCTTCTCAGGTGATTGTGTGCTCTGCAACACTGCATTCTTTTGATGTGAAAAAGCTGTCTGAAAAGATCATGCATTTTCCCACCTGGGTTGATTTGAAAGGAGAAGATTCTGTCCCTGAAACTGTACACCATGTAGTTGTGCCTGTAAATCCAAAAACAGATAAACTCTGGGAAAGGCTCGGCAAGAATCATATCAGAGTAAGTGAAAATTAAGGTTGGTTGTCCGTGTTTACTTATTTAACCTTCAGAACAGGGGCCTAATGTTGAAGGATCTTTGCTGGCTATTGAAACAGCTTAATCTGAAATTGTTTGTTCCATGGTAGTCGGCATCATATCAGTGATGTCATAACTCTGTTTCTGAACAGCTCGGTGTTACAAACATGATTGTGGAAGAGCTTACGAGGGTAACAACGTATTTTACACTAGAGAACAATGACTCTCTGCTCTTTCACTAATTTCACAGCTGTTGATCCGTGGCCTAACTGTGCTTAGTATCTCTCTTTTGACTGGGCAGGAGGAAATAAACCTGCCAAGATGGATCATTCTGTAAGGTAGTTCTGTCTTGAACCCACATGAGATGAGCAGCTTTTAGAGGAATAGATTTCATATCAGACTGCATTTGAGACTCTAAATTCTACATTTACCTGATGTCTGTTCATGTGAAAAGGTGGTGGTTGTTCAGGTGTTCAGTATTCAGGTTCTGAGTAGCCTGGGACCATATTTCGTTCTTGGCAATGCTGATGCAGGTACAAGTCTGTAGGTTTTCTTAATTCTTTTTTGTCTCTGGAACTTCTGTTTGTCACATGTGTTAGTACCTTTTCATTAAGCCTAGTCTGAGTTTAATTCTCTTGGGTTTTAAATTTGTATCCGATTCAGCCTAGCATAGGGAAAAAGATAAGGAGCTACTGTTTATGTAATTTAACCATATTTTACAATACCTTTTTATTCAGGTTTGTTTGGATGTTTTTAATTCTTCACTTTGATCAAAGGTGGTTTCTATCCAGTGTCTACATAAATTATTTTTTTGCTCTTTTTTATGAGTGAGTTTTGTGTGCTTAAACTCAAGACTTTCCTTTGGCTACAGGTAGATTAACTTGGCTGGTGGGAGAACAGAATGCTAAGATTACTTTTAAAGTTTGATTTCTTTCTAGTTATAAGCTAATGGAGTTAAGTGTTTTTCTGTGAAGAGTGGACTAATGACTTAGGGGCCTTTTTTGTTTGTGTTTTTCCTAGACTGATGAAGTACATGCAAAAGACAATACACGACCTGGTGCTAACACTCCAGGTAATCAGAAACACTAAGAAATAGCTTGTGAAATTTTTGTAAATGTTTTGGAGTAAAGGTAAATTGTAGTAAGTAGTGGCCTGGAGTCACATTCCTCCAAAATTTTATTTCTGCGTTCTCACAGTCGTTAAGATAAATTTGTTTCTGTATTTGGGGAGTGGGAAAGAGATTTGACTGTATATTTTGCAGATTTGTAGACAAGTGTTTGTTGGTGTGTATACGAAATATGAAACTTCTGAGTGGTTTTGTTTTTTCTGTATTATATCCTTGGAGTATGGGACTGTGGAAGGAAGAGGTCAAAACTGAAGGTTTAGCTTACTTGCTCTAATAATAAAAGTTTAACTGTCTGCTGGAAGGCTAGAGAACTTTAAAGGTATGCAGTTCAAAAGTTCTTCATATTTTAAAGTAATTTGAGTGAAATAACTTCTTTATTTCTATTTAGAAATGTGGTCTGAAGCTATTAAAATTCTAAAAGGAGAATACACTGTTCGGGCAATCAAAGAGCACAAGATGGACCAAGCCATTATTTTCTGCAGGACTAAAATAGACTGTGATAATATGGAGCAGTACTTCATCCAACAGGGCGGAGGTAATGCTTTCATGTCAACCTTAGTCTGCTCACTTTTCTCACTTCTGTGTTTTTTCAACACCAAAATTGTATGATAGAGGTCACCAATACTAGGACACAGCACTAATAAAGTTGTGCTTCAGTTTTTTTACATAATGACTGAGCTTAAAATTCGGAGTTTGGTAGTAGGCAGTTGCCAAGGTGCCCTTTATGAAAGAAGGCAGTGAACTGCCCTGTACCTATTCCAGACAGTTCTGAAATGACTGGGAAAAAACCTATCATGCACCAAAATTTGAACCAGTGAGAAAAGTATTTGGTGCCTCTGCTGAAATATATTAGTAAAATTGACATTTGGTAAGGGCAAGAGGCATGGGAAGAAATCTGTGTGTACAAATGCACACACATGAGGAGACATAGAAGGAGAAATGTGAAAGAAAACAGGAACAGTGAAAGGGGATGTGTGAGAAGAGTGAAGACAGACATTTGAAAGAATGGGGAAATTTAGACCAGGAAGGAGTAAGGAGAAATGCCTGTACAGACCTGCTCTGGGGAGGAGGTAGGAATGGTGTTTAACTATTTGTCTTGTGTATTTTTTACCCCCGCAATGTCTGTGTCACTAATTAGAGGTATATATTAATTGGTAATAAATGAAGTGAAATTTCCCCGAGTTGAGACTTCTGCCCATGAAATATTTTTCCAGTTGTGTATGGTTCTGTGTCATAACTTTTATGTGATGTTATTAACGTATATAAACTCTTTCAGGCCCTGATAGGAAGGGACATCAATTCTCATGTGTCTGTCTGCATGGTGATAGAAAACCTCAAGAAAGAAAGCAAAACCTGGAAAGATTTAAGGTGATGAAGCGGAATCTTGAAGGCTTTTTCCTCGCCTCCCAATATCTGAATTCATATGTTAATTTGTGTCCCTACTTGTCCATTTAAATTAAATTGCACTCAAATGCTCTATGTCCCACTTCCTGAAATTGTGAGGCACATTTTCTCTAGGTGGAAGTCTGTACTGGTAATCAATATGACCTTTGTGAGTTTGAATTGAGAAGGTAGTGCACTTACTTCACATTAAAAACCTAACTCTGAACTCTCTAGCAATTACATTGTTTTTTAAAGTCTTTAGTTCTTGATTATTTAAAAAAGAAGTTACTTAAATATTGCAGTTTGGTTTTGATTAAGAGGTTCATTGATTTTTGCTTGCCTTATGGTGTTGGGGAAAGAAAGGATGTAAATTGACCAAGCTGTTAATGGTTTATTTGAAGTGTTCCTAAATTGACTTCCAGATGAAGTAAGGGGGAAGGACTATGGTTTCATTGCCTGGGATATTGCCTGTTGTATTTACCACAACACTTCATTACAACTCTGTTTTTGCAGAGAGGAGATGTCCGTTTCTTGATTTGCACAGATGTTGCTGCTAGAGGAATTGATATTCATGGCGTTCCATATGGTAAGACATAACTTTTTAAACTTAAGATGTTGAATTGCACTAGAGTTGCAATAAATATACAGTCCCATCTACTACTTAAAATAAATGTATGACTTGTAGCATAATTTTAAAAGAAGTAGATGTTAAAGGCTTAAACTAGGCAATACTTAATTTGGTTCTTCACTGTACCTTCTCAATACCTGATGATGTTCTGCATTTTTGGGAGTTGTTCATTTGGTTTTTCATTGTTGCCAAAAAGTAATCAATGGAGAAAGCCATTTGAGAGTGAAAGCCTGTATTGCAGGTTACATCTGTAACTGTTGTAATGGATTATAAAGTATGTACATAGGCTAAGGGGAGGTATTGCGGCAATCAAAATCATACTTATTTTAGGTGTCTGATCTCAAACCTTAGCTCATATATTTAAAAAAAAAAATCTTGTGTTCTCTGTGGATTGTGTTTATCTTACACAGTTATCAACGTGACTCTCCCTGATGAAAAACAGAACTATGTTCATCGAATTGGGAGAGTAGGCAGAGCTGAGAGGTATGTGTGTGTTCAGAGCAGTCACCAGGTTTTCTTGATATTTTTTGTTGTTGTTGTTGTTTCACAAGTTGGCAATAGTTACTGAAATACATTTCTTCCTCCCTTCTCCCGTAATATTTCAGGATGGGTTTGGCAATCTCCCTTGTGGCAAAAGAGAAAGAAAAGGTAATTATAATCCAAAGCAAAGATGAACAGACATTATTTACTGAAGATCTACCCACAGCTGCTATCTGACTTTCATATCTTGCATTGAAAAACTGCTTGTTTGTCCATGCTTAATTGAAGGAGAACTTAAACAGATTCCTGAATTCTTTGTCATGCTATAATTAGTCAAAATGAATGTACTAAACTCTATTTCACAAAGTTTAGAAGTTGTTTTCCATTATTTCCAGGTTTGGTATCATGTATGCAGCAGTCGTGGAAAAGGGTGTTACAACACTAGACTTAAGGAAGAAGGAGGTTGCACCATATGGTACAATGAGATGCAGGTAAGCATTTTGCTTAAGTGTTCCCTAATTCCTCTAAAAGACTCAAGAACAAAGTTCTTGTTTCACCTGTGTAGTTGAAGTATCAAGCTACTAGTCCTAGGGTGTTTATAACCTTTGATTCCATTTGAAGAAGAAATTAGAAAACTTCTCAAGTTGTATTTCTGTAAGTTGTTTAATTGTAAAAGCTTATTTTAATATTCCCAGTCAATTCTGTTGGGGTCTTATTATCAGCTTCCTTATAGTCTTAGTCTTCCTAATCAAAATCTGTTAAGAGGTAGAGGGTGTTAGTTATACCCTTCTGGTTAGATAGTTTGTTGCAAAGCTAAGTAACTTAAAACTGTTGGTTTTTTAACCTGGAAATAGTGTGTCACTTAAATAGATTTTCATTGGGATTTGTATAACAGCTATGAATGCTTGTTAAAAACCACTACTTCCCTTTCTTCTCTAGTAAAGAAGGGCCACTATACATCATCTGTGGTAAAATAAACATGGACAATGAGCTCTATATTATAAAGTAGCCTCAAAGTAGGGTAGCGTATGAAATAAAGACTTCTAGGTAGGATAAAATCATACTGAAATTGGAAATTAACTTGTATAGTCTTAGCTAATAAAAATGTGTTAAGTCTTTGGTGTCTGTGACCAAATTGTTTTTTGTGTACCATTCCTGTTCAAACAGTGTGACTGTTCAGAACACTAGTTTGACTAGTCTTGGACCATAAGAGTACTTAGAGTCTTGGTTTTTTTTTTCTCACAGCTGCTGGGGGAGATTGAAGAACACTTAAACTGCACTATTGCCCAAGTTGAACCAGACATTAAAGTACCGGTGGATGATTTTGATGGGAAAGTTACATATGGGCAGAAAAGAGCTCTGGGTGGTAAGCAATTAACTACTCTGGAGTTTCCTTCTAATGCAGTGCTCAGTTTCCTGGTTGTCTCCTGTGTAACTACAGAATAATAGATAATAAACAAATAAGTAAAAGATTATAAATACATGGATTATAAAAAGCTACTAGTTCTTTGCTATCTTCTGTATTTGTTACATGCAGCCTATGATAGGTTGCAAGTGACAAGAGTATGTGTATACCTGTTTTGGTTTGTTTGTGCCTTTTTTTAAACAAAGTAATTAACTTTCTGAATGACTGTGGTTGAGCATTGTTAGTTCTGCTGAAAAATGACTTTGAACGCATAATTTAGATTGTGTCTCTTTTGGCAGGTGGATTGTACAAAGGCCATGTGGATATTCTGGCACCTACAGTACAAGAGTTGGCTGCCCTTGAAAAGGAGGCTCAGACATCTTTCTTGCATCTTGGCTATCTTCCTAACCAGCTGTTCAGAACATTCTGATTGTGCCACACTGGAGAGAAGGCTTGACTTAATAAATGCTCTGCCCTGCGAATACAAAAATCCCACACTGTCTCTGAGTAGAGGTAGTTAGAAAGTGATTAAAACTAAATATACTTCTTGCATGATGAACAGAGTGTTCAGCACTGTTAACTTTGAGTTAGCTGTTCTCTTAATAAAACAAAACAAGTCAAAGATGAAATGGTTTTGTTTCGTTTTTTTGCCTTAAAAAATTGCCTTAAAGAATTAATTTGCAGAATCATTCTTTGCATGGTTTGTTGATTTATCAAAAATATAAGAGAAGATAAGCAAATCTGGGAGGAGAATTTTATATATATATTTTAAACTATTTAACTATTTGTGTGCTGAAATTTTTTAATGTTGACTAAAGATAATTAATATTCATTCAGACAGCTGTTTATTTTTAAGTTACTAAATAAGAAAAAACCCCAGGTCTGAAGTATGTATTTGAAGCTCTTTGTTATCCTAAACCCCTACATCTAGGCTGATAGCTACATTCTGAATCTATAGTTCTAGACTTCTCCATGTTTCTTGAATTTCTGAAATGGATCTTGTGCAAAGATTTCTACAATACTCTTAAATTCGTAGGAGGGGGTACCATACTAGTATCAAAGCAGTTCATAAAACTGCAGGAAAACCTTTTTCATGCACCAGTATAGGCTGACGTACTTAGAGCCTCTTGCGCTGCTTTCAGAGAGGTTGAGTTTGTTCAGATGAAGTTACTGTAGTCTGATACAGAATTTTTTTTCTAGCTTTTCTCTCCACAGACTCTTCTAATGATAATTAGAAATTTCAGTGATTTGCCTGCAAATCGTCATCCAAAATATCTCAGGTCATTGGAAATACCAGACAACCACAAATCCAAGTAAACTTTTGCTTTCCTTGTGAAGTCTTTCCACAGAACGTTCTGTCCCCTTGCAGAAATCAGTGACAATCAGTTTAGAGTCAGGTTGAACAAATAATTATTTGTAGTGTTACCTGGAGAGGGCAGACCAAGAAACCCAGGAACTGTAATAAAAAGCATCAATTTCTCATTAATGTGAACAAATTGAAATATTGCATTTACAGCAATTTATGTGAGATTATTTGAGCCTAAGGAGAGAGGAGTTTACATGGCATGCTTATCACTAGAACTTGGGAAGAAAAGTTCTGCCAATTGTTGCACTGATCTTGTCAGATGAGTAATAAAATCAGTCAACCATAAGTCAATCAAAATTAGTTTATTGCAATGCCTAAAATCATTTAGATGCAGAGGGAAACAAATCATGTATGTTTGCCAGTTGAAATTGAGATTAGAAACAGTTTCATCTAGTTTAGATGTATATCTTGAGAAATATTTTTAGATCATGTGAAAATGGTTGCTGATGTCCCTTCAAATGTAATAGCATGAAAGAGGTACAGGGGGAGTTTCTGGTTGAGAGACTTTAAAGATTGTGTGAGACATCAAGAACTTAACTGTGTCTTGTGCTAAATGACAGAACGTTCCCACTGCCCTAATCAGTAATCTCTAGGAAAAGTATTTAGATAAAATAGCATCTAAACTACTTGTAATTGTTTTGGGGGATCTGGTCTGCGGTTTTTATATTACTTCCACTCAGAGCTGTCTTAAACTACTAAAAAGATGGACTACCTGTAAAACTTCACATTTTTTCCAGGAAAGCAAGTACAGTTATTAAAAAAGTAATTTTTAAAAAAATAAAATGGAAAGCTGAACGGAATTACACCAAATTAATTTCAGATAACTTTCCCTGATATGATGTTCCCCACCTCTTGTTACTTTTATTTGAGAATGAACATGCCTTTACACCTGGTGATAAGCCATATCTAGATAGGCTGGCATGATTCCAGTTAAAAGCTTTAACGGCCTCTCTTGAACCAAGCACTTGACTTGCTTTCACACCAGTCGACCTAGGAAGATGGTTTTGTACTGGAAGTTAAAAATGAACAGATACCTAAGAAAAAAATTTCAGCATCAGGTGCTGTTGTACATCTCAAGGGAATGCTCCAACTGATATACAAAGAAAAAAAGTTCTCTCGCAGGAAACAAATTACCTAATTACTGTGTTTATCCCTAAGTGTAGCTGTGCATATAAACTGTTCTGCACATGTGTACTGCGTGTCTGTGCTGGGGCTGCACGGCCCGAGGGTGCTTTCCCTTCTTTGTGCTTTACCGAGTCGCCTCGTGGTGGTGCTCGCGTCTCGCCTATGGCCTTTCCTACGGCGGCCTGCTGCTTCCAACTGGGTCAATTACATTCTCCCTATTTCTTTTTTTCTCTTTAGAAACAAACAAACTCCTAAACAAAAAAGAACTTAAAGCTGTTAGAGCTGTTTGTGTGGAGCACAAACTCACAATGAAGGGCTCTTGCTTCACTGCCTGACTTCTTGTCGCAGCTTAAATAAACATGCAGTGTGAGCTGTTCGGATTGTTAATCCACTAACTTGTGCTTTAAAGGGCTTGTTCCTTGTCTGGGTACAAAGCTAATTCTTGCTACTGTACGTGTCAAAACTGTGTTTATTTTTCTTCTCAGTTCTGATTTCTAGGGCTTGGAAACTGAAAACAGAACCAAAAAACAGGCTTTCATAAGTGCCCCCAGCAGTATTTGTTGCAATTTACTGGCTTTAGAATTGTGAAAGCAAATCCCATGTAGGCATTCTTGCTGTGCTTCAGCTTTCTGACCAAAAGGAAGGAATATAGGAAATGCACGATTAGCCTGAGTAAAATGAACGAAATATAAATTCTCATTTTAGCCTTTTTTTTTCCTAGTTATATTTTTAAATAGCTATAAAGTTGGCTTAGGGTGAGGTTTTTGTTTGTTTTTTTGAGTTTATCACTTGCTTATTGGAGCACCTTTGTTCAATAGCTTTGTATTTTTTACTAATTTGCTTTAGTACAATATCTTTGAGAGAACTCACATTCTTATTAGATGATTAACTATTCATTTATAACTACTGGTAGTAATCTTTCTTTGTTTTCCTTTACACTCCCATAAAGGTTCCTTTTATGGAAGGGAAAAGGATACAGATGGTGTTTGCCACTCAGTGTCCAAACTGCTGAGCTGGGGCCCCCTTTTCGCAAGCTCCAAAGGCAGGAGGAGTTTGCTGGTCTCTTATGCTTTAAGTATGGCTCTGTTTTGCTACTGTGAAAGCAGACAAAATTGCTGCTGGCAACACAGACTTGTGCTCCAGTCTTCTCATGTTTATGGAATCACACATACAAATAAACGTGCCTGGTCTATTTGAAGAGGTAATTGGCCTGTGGTCACTACCATATGTGAATATCTGTGTAATGTAGTAAGCTGGGCTCCTGCTTAAGCCAGTTAGCAAAATAGCTGCATCTCAAGTAGATTAGATATACATAAGAAAGGGGAAAAATGGGTGGAAGATTCAAAGGAGTGTGTACCGCTCTGCCTTGCACCTCTTGTTTGTAGGTAGGGAAAAGTGTAACACCTTAGGGACACTTTGAGAAACTCTTTATCACTGCAATTACACCAACACTTGCCTGTAGACAAAATGAAGTTATGCAAGGGGTGAGGGAGAGCAAAATCTTGTGTAAGGAATCCTCTAAACAATAATACTTTTTCCACAAGTTGCTTGAAAGCAAAAAGTTTCTACTTTTTAGAGTTGCTACTTGTTGCAGATACTAATGCCTTTATTAAATTATGAGGAGGCTCTTTATCACTTCTTATTAAAATTTGTCTAAAATTCACTGTGCTTCTTGCAGTGATTTTTGTCTGTAGCTCATGGTTTCTCACAAATGTGTCCAGATCCACAGATGGAGAAACTGAGGTAAAGAGACATGGCAATCTGCTGAATGTCAGCCAAGACTGGCAAGAATTGTCATAATATCTTTGCAGCAGTAATACGTTAAAAGCTGTTTCAAGATACTCAGCACATGAATGATTTAGTCTTTTTCATAATGGTTGTTATTATCGGAGAACATAAAGGTGCATTCATGAAGCATATCCCATGACAGCTGAGCACTGCTGCTTACTGGATGCCTAGGGTGTATATAGCAGAATGTTTCTCTTGTCCTGAAGGGATTTTCTTGATTTAATATTTAGCAGAGAAATTAAAAATACAAACAGCTTACTTCATACTTGGGGAACAGATTGCTGGAATTCAGATTCTGGCTAACATTGAGCTAACACTGTTGTGGGTGACAGGATAATCTTGCCACTCCAGAAATTACAGGTCTCCTTTCTGTATGTGTTATGTTGGACCTGCCAGTGCTGTACAGAAAATTCAGGTAGCCTGGAGCATGTAAACAGCAGCAAGAGCTTATATTTAGACAACTTAAACCATCCTATGTGTATAATACAGTTGAATTTAAAAATTCTAACCCATGGAAATATCATAATGCTTACATTTCATAAACTATGTTGCCTCTTCAGTTTGCTGTCTTTGGATAGCACTAAAATGTTGTGGAATTGTCCAGCGGTAACTTTCTCCTGGTTGTTGATTGTTGCAATACACAAAATTCATAGAGGATTTGGATGGTATCATTTAAAACCATCCTTCCACAGATGCCTTGTTGGAAACCAGCATTCTTTTAGCCAAAGCTGTAATTGTGTTAAAATTAGTTCAATTTATTGTATGAGTAATAAAGAATAACATGTAGGGTAACAAAATAATGATAGAAATTATATCCAAATTGCTTTATTTGTGACTTTTTGGTGTATAACAGTACTACAAGTAGCCACTCTGTTATTTAGGTTTTAAGCAATGTGTTGTGTTCTATTCTATTCTACTAAAAAACTTCTGTGACTGTTTTTTTGGTTATTGCAGTTCTGCTGAACAATAATGGTATTTTTTAGTGAAGTGATTCAAAATAAGAAGTAGAGAATTGTTAGTATGCAGCATATGCAGTTATGCTTTAACCAGCCCTGTACCAAATGCAATAATAGGTTTGAGGGGGTTTATTGGGTCTTAACCTTTTTTGAAAAAAAATACTTGCATCACTCTTCCTTGTAACAAGAATTTAAGCCGTGTTTGGCTGAAATGGTTAAAAATATGTAAATTTTACAAAAAGATAGACTATTCACCTCTAAACACTGATTCTTTGTGATATTTCAGATGGCCTAAAACAGTGAGAACAGAATTTAATTTCAGTTTAAAAATTGTAAAATAGTCTGAAGTTGTCTGTAGTTTTTTGTCAGCAGCCCAAACTTTGGTTAGGTGTTTTACCAACAGCCATTGTTGCCAGGTGGTACTTTTAACTAGCGACTGCATTTTGTCCAAGTTTCTAAAGCTAGGTAGTGCTTAATATATGGCAAATACACCTATTTTTTCTGTATTTTCTTGCTAAGATCTAACTTTTCTGGCATGTATGTGCAAACATCTTTTCCCGATGGCTTAAAAACAGTCTTTATACCAAAGGAAGGAAAATGTTTTGTTGTTAATCTTTCCCTATTAAACTTGGGGTTTTCTTCTGAATAATGTCTGTGGTATCAGAGGCTTCCTCCATGTATTTTACTTATCTCATTAATCGTGTAGGTAACATATGTAAATGCTGTGCTTCAGGATGCACTCTCCTTAATAAAGCAGGAAACCCCTGGGAAACTGTCCAGGTAAACACCCCCCAGGCTACTGAAACAATCAGAAATATGGGTTTGTATATTAAATGTTTTCATCAAGCCTGCGTAATACTCCCTTAAAGTTGTCTTTTTTTGTAAGGTATTCCATAAAGTGACCTTTCTGCTTGTTAGACCCCGTGTTCATCCAGTTGTCTCTCCTGTTAACCCACTGATGAAAAGTGAGTTAACTTTTACTCCTATATTAACAGGATTGTTTGCATGGTGTCTTGGTTTACAGCTCTTGAAAATCAACCATGGGCTGGGGAGAAAATGTATCAGGGGAAGATGGGAAAGAAATGCAAACTCCATAAATTAAAGAAGGAATGCAAATCAAATCCTGACTGAGACCTAAATTGCCAGCTTGAAAATAATCTTCTACATAAGTGTTTCCATAAGTGACATGATTTGGAGTAATTAGGTTTGTGGTGCCCAAATACGCTGTGGTTTTAAGGTTATGATCTTCAGAGATTGGTGTCTTACGATCTTAAATGTATGTGATAATCTTGACTATGCAAATCAATGTGAAGCAAATACAAATTCTCTTCACTCTCTTGCATACTGCTATTGTCTGAGCAAATTAAAATAATGTGGTTTGATATGCCATGATGAAAAATCCTCTCACTGAAGCATCTGTGTTTCAACAAGATGTCAATCTCTGCAGCTCATTCACAAATCCCAACCTTGGCTATGTTCTGGTTCACATTAGCATTGTACTGAACAAAATAGAGTGTAACAAAAGTAAGCAGGAAGTAATTCCACCCCCAAATGAGGCTATTCCAGTGTTTTTAAGTGTTTAATAAGAAACTTCACAAATTGCCAACTCAGGTAGAACTTGTGGGATGCTATTGTCTCTCCTTTTGTATAGTGATGCCCTGTTGTTCAAAGTGTCACATCCAACAGCCACAATTTCTCAGGCAATACTTACCAAACTCAAGCCTCTAACTCATTTATTTGAAGAAGAAATCCCCAACTCCACTAAACTATTTCCTGCATTAAACTAATTAACCTTCACACAGAAAATAGGTCTTGCAGAGGTGGTTATGTTTCCTAAGAGAGCAGCCACAGCACTCCTGACAAGTGTTTGATGTGGAGAAAGAAAGTTTTAAAGAAGAAGGAATTAATTTCCAGAGGTGCTGCTGCTATGAGAAACAATTTCCAGTGTTACTTGTGTTCTTGGCTTATCTTAGCTATAGTTAAATGTGTTTTTTTATTGTGTCAGCTGTGAGTTGTTTTGCTTTGTTTTGCTTTGTTTTGCTTTGCTTTGCTTGCCACACAGACTTTATAAGGTTTTATTTTGCGACGTTTTTGTGGTAAAAAGTATTATTCATGTATCATTTTATAGGACCAATTTCAGGAATTTGCTTTAGTATTAATAATTTAATCTGTTCCTTTAACAAGAAGAAAAATGGAGGAGGAAGATAACAGTTGGCATGGGTAGCCCAGTCAAGTCTTAGTCTGATGCAGTGATGGAAATAGCTTTTACCTGGAGTAAAATCAAAAGTAAGTACTGCCTTTTTTTAATAATTAATTGACCCTGTTTCAGCCTTCCCTTTGCATGATGGGTCATATTCTTGGCTCACCTGCCTGTGCCAGGTGTTGTGTTACTGCTTTCCCATACCTGTGGCTCAGGGGATGTGCCAAGGGGAGACTGAAGATACCCAGGGGCTGAGGAGGGAGGGTGTGGCAGGACAAGGTTCCTCCCAGGACGCTTGTTAACATGAGACCTAAGAACAGGGTAAAATTAAGAGCAGCAGTAGAATGCTACTGTAAATCATTCTACATTTGACCAGGGGAAACAAAGTGGTGAACCACACAATACAGTCTGCTTTATTCTTCTAAAGCTCTAGTTTTGCCACTGTGGTAGATGTGAGTTTTCCCAAAGTGAAGTGATGCTTTCTGATACCTGTGGCTCATTTTCCTCACTGCTCTCCCAGAAGGGAATGATATGAGCTCTTGGACTCAAAAACATTCTTTTGAAGGAACAAGCAGGAAGGTTGAGGTTAAGAAGTAATGAGCATAATGAAGAAAGAAACAAGTTTAAGGTGAACCTGGATTTCTCTGAGCATCCACTCTATCCACCACAAAACCCATTTCCTATGCCAGTGGAAATTAATTTTTTTGTAAGTTCTTCTGTGTCAGGAGGAGAAAGGTGCTTTTTTTTCTCTGCCAAACAAACTGTCCTTTAGATACACTGGTTTCTTTGAGAAACCAAGGTGTGGTTCAAGATACTGTTTCATGGAGCACTTCATGTAATGAATGAGATCGTTATGGTTGGATGAACCCACCTAGCTGAGCAAACACATGAAGGCTGAATTTGTTGGAAGTGAGTATAAACAGATTCCATGCCCTGAGAGGTAATTCCAGAATGGTGGCAAAGATATGTAATTATTGCTAAATTTACCAGCATAATTGAAGTCCTCTAGTCAATTATAGGTGATAACACTGCTTGTACACACTGAACTTATGGGAATACCTAAATTGCAGGTTAGTTGGCTGGCTCTGTGTGTGGTTTTGGTGTTTGAAAGACTCACTAAATTCCCTCTTGTGCTAAGGAGTGGTCTGTCACACAGCCAAGGTCTAGGCAGGGGACTACAATTTGGTTTATACTTTCTCTTATAGCAAAGGTCAGATTGGCACAGTTTGTACTTGGTAAAGGTCTAGAAGAAGGTTGCAAGGTTGATTTACTTATTTATTTGTTTATTTTCTGTTTTGCAAACTTTCATAGGTTCATAGAAAAATTTGGGTTAGAAGGGACCTTAAAGATCATCTTGTCTAATGCCCTGCCTTGGGCAGGGACACCTTCTGCTAGACCAGGTTGCTCAGAGCCCCATCCAACCTGGCCTTGAACAGTTCCAGAGACTTCTCTGGGCAACCTGTGCCAGTACCTCACCACCCTCAGAGAGAAGAATTCCTTCCTGATATCTAATCTAAACCTTCCCTCTTTTGCTTTAATGCCATTTCCCCTTGTCCTATCATTACATATCCTTGTAAAAAGTCCCTTTCCAGCTTTTCATTTTCCTTTGTTCTCTGGTTCAGAAATAGCAGTTGAGGGCAGAGTGAGCAAGTGGTGTTTTATTGTGTATCCAGACTGACAGGTTAGGAAAAAGAGGTCAGCCTGGATGGGTCTGACCAGGACTAATCATGCCTCATGCCAAACAAAATCTCCTGGACAGGTGGGGTGATTATGAAGGAATGCTGATTTTTGTTAACAAAGTGCAAGTTGATACATCCTTAAAGAGGAGTGGGAGGATGCAGCCTGGTTTATTGCTGCTAAGACTCCCAGATGGATCACATGCTTGGCTGCTCCCATGTATTCGTTGGGGATGACATTGCCGCCTGTCTGCGAGAGGGACCCTCACACAGAATTATAACTCTTCTTTAGGCATCATTTTCTGCTGTTGTACTGGATATGAGTTTTAATTATACCAATATATATTTGCAAATGTTTTCAAAATGGAAAATTTCAAAAATTGCCTTTGGATAGTTTAGTTTGCCTCAACATTCCTTTGCTGTCATTTTATTTGTTCTAAGTCAACTAAGGAATACTTAGCTAAGGAATTGTAGCCAAATAAAACCCTACTCTTGCTGACATGCTGAAAGAGTGCAGTGGAACAACATAACTATTGGAATCCAGCTGGCTTCCTACATAAGTACTGGAGAAATATTCAGAAATAACTATTCAAAAATCTGTTTCAGAAAGTGAGAAGTAGTCTGGATGGTCACATTTTAAGAAGTCTTTGTGTGCCACTGTGCCTTATAGATAGATGGCATCAGGATCATGGAGCTACCCCAAAAGGGCTGTGTGATATTGGTACTATGTACTGTTGGTTTTTCTACCAATACAGGAGGTTTATCTAGAGATACTAATGGTAATAGATTTTAAATGCTTTTGCCTTTAGCAGCACATTTTTTCATGGAAGTTTTGAGTCATAGAAGTCTAGAAGATACTGATTTGCTGATGACATTGCTTTCTATGTGGTTAAACAATTTTTTAAAAAAACCCTTTTTTTTCTATAAGATGCACTGCAGCTTAACTTTCTGAAGCCAGAGAGAAAACACCAAACTCTTGTGCGCTAAATAAAATTGTAGCATTAATGAAAAAAAATCACTCCTGCAAGCATACTCCCTAATGATCTCCATCTTGAAACTTAATTTGCAAAGGTGATTCTAGGAGCACACATCCCTCATGTATCTATGTTAAGCTTCTATGAAGTTCAAACTGGATGAGGGATTTTCTCTATCTATAAATTTGGTGTCTCCATGAAATGTGAGTTCATAGAACACAGAAAAATTCAATTCATACACATTAATCATCTTGTGTGTCAAGAAAGCTATTACTTTCATATGCTTTTATGCTTTTCACAATGTAGGATAATGATGCTGTATATATTAAACTTAAATATTTTATAGATGCAATAAAAATATCCCATTTAAATAAAGCTAAGTGTCTGGCTAAAATATAAAAGAAAAGCACTGTGAAGCTCAGGTAGGAAATTCTGGTCTGTTTGATATTCTTCAGGATTTTCAAGACCCCTGCTGAGTCCTACTGGATTGTCTGCTCTGTCTAGTCTTGCACTGACCTAGGAAAAACCATATGTAAGTTCTGTTTGTGAAGTTCAATTTTTTTTTAAAAGAGAAAAGTAAAAATATATATTTAAAATTTTCATTTTCAAATTTACAGGAAGTTGCCTACTGGATATGAGTATTTTTTTGTAATGATGCAAAATTATAGATCATTGTATTAATGCACATTTATTTTATAATATGCTGCTTTTATTGAAAATCACATGATTATCAGAGAAGACAATGTTCAAATCTGTATGAAAAGACACATGGGTTTATTCTATTGAATTTTTTTCTTCCAAGTGTATTTCTGAATTGATTACAAGGTAAAAATTGCACCCAAGATAGAACACAAGGGACTCTGAATGTGATCTAGAACAGCTGTGAAGTGCAGCTTGCTTTTGAGGTTCAGTTCCTGATGTCCTGAAAATTATTTTTCAGATGCTAAGTCCAAAGCTGTCTCAGTTCTGCAAATAATTTCCTTACTGCACTTCAGGGTTTTCAGGAGCCTGAAGTCTTCCTTCAGAAAGTGACCAAAAGTGGATCAATAGGACAGTGGAGAAGCTGGAGTCTGTTCAGTGCATATTCAAGAATGACAAGCTAAATATTTTGTCTTTCTCTGTCTAAATTTCCTGCAGATACTTTTAGAAAAAGGCTGATGGGGGTATTCTCACATAACTGTGTTCCGCATCAAATGTAGCAACATGCTTTCCTTTCTCATCAGAGAAGTGGCATCATCACCAGGGATAGCTTTTGCTCTGTAGATGGGTGGTTAGAGCATTACCCGAGGTACAGAAAAATGAAAAGCACATTCTTTCCTCTGCCTAGGAGGTTTAAAATCCTTTCCTCCCATGTCACAAGAGATTACACGACATAATCAGCTTTCAACTAGTTTTGGGAGAGAACATGTTCACCTTCCAGCACAACTGTGCAGAGTTAAAGGTTCATTGGTCTAAAGGATAGGCCACAGAGGAAAGAATCTATAAACAATAAATTATTCTAAGCTATTTTTTAAGGTTTTTTTTATTGCTGGTCTAACCTTCCAGCCTAAGATCATAGAAATGGAATCTTCATCTTCATCTGGACTGAAAAGCCCTCTATAATGAAATTTTGTCCTTAAATAAATACCTCAAGAAGACAATATGGTCATGTCTTTGATTTCTTCAACGAAAATTATTTTACGGAGTGCTCAAGTACCTCATAAAGAAGTAAGTTTTCTAGTCCTCACTTCATTCCTGTGGCTTCTACTCAGACTCTAAGTCCCCAGGATGGTTGTTTATCTCTGTGTACCAGCTCCGTAAGTGCTCAAAATTCAGCAACACAATTTCCAAGCACAGAGTTAGTGCAACCTCCCTTCCTATATGCCTTCTGTGCCCACTGAAGGTATTTGGCCTTTAAAGTATGGAATCATGTTGAAAACTTGATACTTCTATGTCTCATTCTTTCCCTTTACTTTTACTTCCTGAGACTGAGGTTCCAACCCAGAAGCAGTGATTATTCTGAGGCAATATTATATATGTGGCCATATTAGGATCAAAGTGCTTGTTTGTGTTTGGGTTATGAGGTGGTTTGTATCACTCTGGGGTTTTTTTTCTGTTTTTTTGATACAAATAACTTCTGGGGATCCAAACCCCCCTACATTCTCAAAGATGTATGTCCATTTGCAGCGTGTTTGGAGACCTGTCAGTCACATAAATTTACTGATATGAGCTATGCTAAATTTTTGTCACCATAGTTTCTTATTTAATAAATAAATAGAATAAGGGAGTGCCAAATTAGTACCATAAAGAGATCTAAATATATGATTTCTCTGTTATTTAATTTTTAACTAAACTTGAAATTTCAACATAAAACCTGCCAGTTTAACTTGATGTAAACCCATGTTGATTGGCATTAACTATATTCTCCTCCTTTAATTTATTAATCAAGTCCTGCACCAGCCAGATCTTTTGCTTAGGATCAATGTCAGTGTTCCAGGCCTATAATTACCCAGGTTGTCTTATTTGCCCTTTTAAACTATCTTCAATTTCTCTATTGTTTCATGATGTATTGAAAATAAACATTGATGGTCCAAAAGGTTCCTTCTCAAGCTGTGTCTGAAACCTTTAAAGAAAGGTATTTGGGCACTCTGATGTCTGCATTTAGGAGCTACTTTTTAATACCTTTCTGAAATACTATTAAAATGGAAAATATTTTGACATCATCATCAACTGAACATGCAATGGAAACTGTTTTCATTAGTGCATTTTGGAAGTCCTTGGGAAATTCTGCATTTTCACTACTGCTATTGATATTTTTTTGTTTGCAGATCTTAATCTTTAGATAATGGTTTTCAGATTCCCCACGTTGCTTTCTCACAAGATCAAGCAAAACCCTGTTCCTGTTTTTGATGTCTATTTGCCATGGAGATCACTGTAAAATCCAGGACTAGAGCTGCACTGTCAGAGAACACAAGTGAAAGAGGGTGAGATTTGAGGTAAACATTATATTTATGGTGTTACAGGCTCACCTGGAGGCCACACATAAGACTTCTTTCTGTGTATGGTTTCAGCATCAGATATTATGATGTGAAAGTATAAGGGACCCTTAACAGGGCTGAAAAGGGGACACGAAGAGCCCAGTGACACAACAGCTTTAGTTAGTGTGATGGGGAGGACAAACATGTTTGACAGCCTGTACTGAAGCATCGCATAAGCCTTGTAGCATTGTTTAAGATTAATGTAACCCATGGACCCTTAGACCCACTGATATCTGTCAAACCCCATGTTCATTTGCTGAACAAGAAAAATATCAGAAAAGCATATATATTAGTTAAATTGTGCAGGATAAAAAAGCCTCTTTAAAGCTGAATAAAGAGCTATAAACATGATAAAGGGGAAGCTTGATGGGCTCGCAGCCCTGGTGCTGTGAACAGCTCCATTGTCAATTGTACCATTACTCTGAACGTCACTTTGGTGCTCCGGAGCTGCGGGTCTCCTCGCTGGTGGGGTCCTGCCATGCATAAACACCATCAAGCTGCTGCTCAGTAGTGGTAAAATCAGGGAAGGCTTCCTGTGCTGCTGCTGCAGCTGATGGCCTGGAAAAGGAATGCTTTTGAAATGGGCTGCGGTGTTCGCAGCTCCCCTTGATTGTTTCCATCTCTGCATCAATCCATGACTCAACACAGTGTGAGCTGGCTGTGGGTGAAGGTGGGTGTCCATTTGGCAGACAACAAAAGGAAAATCTTATACCATTTTTATAGAAAATGGATGCTGTCTGTATCTTAATTTCTAAAGCAAAAGTCCATATTGAGTGTACCTAGCTTCAGACAGAAGATTATATGCATCCTTTATCTCTTTGTGGCAGTACATTTCTCTCTCTGTTGGGTACATCTGTGCAGCTGGATTAACAGCTTCTTTTCAGTATTTCACCCCAGTCCCTTTTTGTTGAGACTGGAGACACATTCAGTTAAAGGTAAATCTAAGAAGCCAATGCATCCTAATGCTCAACGGTAATCCTTGTATAAACCACTATGAAATATCAGGTTAAAACAGGTAACAAAAGGTTCATGTTTTACCAGAAACGCATGACCAGAAAATGCAAAAATATCTGGCTTTGGTAATTTCATAATGAAAATTATCTCCAATATTTCATTACTATTTACTTTCTGTTTCCTGAGGTGCTAGATCTAAAATCTGTTACAGGAGATATCAGAGGAGACATTCCTTATTCTGGCAATAAAATCTCCAAAGGCTTCTATTCATGTTAATCATCATGGAAAGCTTGATTTCAGCAAACAAACAAATAGACAAATACTACATACAGTGATTTTCATGAACTCAAAGAGTATTACCAGGGAAAGACCCTATACAAGGGTATATAGGGGAAATACACTCCTTTTACAAAACTGCTAAAGATTTTAAGATTTTAAGATTTTAAGATTTTAAGATTTTAAGATTTTAAGATTTTAAGATTTTAATCTCCCACTGCTTGCATGCCATTCAATATCCCACAAATATGTAAAAGACATATAAATTAATTACAGAAATCATAGATCACAACCTTTTTCTTTCCATGTCTTCTAACACAGGAATAAAATTACTTTAACCAAAAATGAAGTGAACTTGCAGCTTGTCATTTGGTGTCCTAAAAACTGATAAAGCTTCTTGTCCCAGGTGGTGTGCTGGTAGAGTCAGTCCCAGGTACACAGAGCTTTGATTTAACTATAATACAAGACAACAGATAATATATGCAAGACAGATAAAAGTCAGAGGAGAAGTGGTGGAATGTTAGCAATGTTGAAGGAGAAGGGGAGTTCTAAATGTTGCTGCTGACATTGTGGAATTCATCACTATAGAAAAGAGAGGACAATTCAAAATTTTATAAAGAGTATATGGATATATGCTGTTGTATCTGGTTATGGATATCTCCATATAGATAACAAACATATATCCAAGGATCTGATCAATGCTAATAATAACAAAAGCATTGTGATGGATACAAAATTTTCTGTTTTCTGTTGGATTAGGAGAATCTTTAGTTTGATCATATAAGACTATAGCTGTGCTCATACCCTTGCTATTATGGGAAAGAGATTGCTCACTTTGGGAGACTGACCATGGGATTGTTTCTTGAAAAGGCTTAAAAGGAAAGGTAATAAAAGGTAAAGGAAACACAGGAAACAATTCTGCAGGAAAAGCATCGGACTACCAATAAAATTCTGTATACATTTAAGGTTGCTGTTTTTTATCCATGAAGTCCTAAATCTAGTCTTTCCCTCCAGTCTCTCTCTCTCTTCTGTGTTATCACCACATTTGCAAATGTCACTGTGTGTTGTTTCCCTTTCACAGGATAAATCCTACCAGGTACACCAAGGCTTGAATTGTAACCTTAATATAAGAGTAAATTTCCAAAGCTTTGTACTAAATAGTCTGTTATCATTTAAATATCAGGGCATGTTACAGAAAACATCTGTTTTTCTGGATATCCCGGGGGTGAGGGATTAAAGAGCATGGGATAGACAGAGTTTAGGATATATTGGACCACTGGTATTCATTAATAACAGATAATATTTAAGCATTCAAATATTATTACAGCTTGTATAGAATGTAATGCTGTTCTTTATATTTTGTTATTGGAATAAATATTACTAATCATTGCCAGATTTTTGTCTTGCTGTCATAGTTGTAACTTGTAAACCCCAAGAATTGCTCTGTCAACTTTCTCCATATATTTTCCCAAAAATTACTCATAATTATCTATTTTCTTCTGTGTTCTTGACTTCAATAAGGAATAAGCAATTTTCATGTGCTTTCACAAGTTTAACTGTAAAACTATGGTGAGCACTTTGCTGGTTTAAAACCAGTCATTTGGTTTCTAGGGGTATCATAAAGTACTAAATTTAATCCTTTCATTAACAGAATATCCCTTTTCTGTAAGAGAGTGCAGAGACACAGTGCATTGTGCTTGCATGGGAAGTCCCTGCTGCAACCCTGGATGATGTTTTCCAAAATTGTGTGTTGGTAATATCTCAGCATTCCCCACCGATAACAAGAATAGTCATATTGTTCTATAGTTCTGACTTTGTTCTTTAACTTTGTTTTATGGTAGTATCAACCCTTTGACTCGATCAAATTCCTTCCCCCACTCAGAACAGACAAACAAGTGACAGTAACCAGAGACCCATTAATCTGGAATATTTTAAAAGTGCAACTGCTTGGCCTGCATTTACTATCTCATTAAACTGGATTGTAATGTTCAAGTTTCCAAGGCTTATGGCTGGATATTTAATTAAATAATGAATTTAATTAAATTCATGCTCTTTGATTACTGATATACTTTGTGCTGCCAGATTTCACATATTGTGATCACTGTTTTTGAATGGCTCAAATTGTAAACCTCAGTTCTATTTTCTACGCTGTCTAAAATATAAAATCAAGGAAATGAGAAGCAAATTCTGTCTAACAGCACGATTGGTGTTTCCTGAACTGGGAAATAATGATCCCCATTAACTCTTTTTTTTTTCCCCCCTTGTTCTTCCCACTTTAAAGTGTCCAAACGCACAAACAGGAGTCATGCCAGGTTAAGCGATTGGTTGTTAATGAAACCTCTGTGTGAAGACCCTCCCTAATCTACTGAACCCTCCAGAGATCAAACAGAGAGTTAACAGAGCAGAGCAGGTTATATGTGATGGATGTGTGTGTATAAATCACTTCCTCAAAGCCAAATTGTTCCAATTCACTCAGTGGCCACAAACTGCAAGGATTCTCACAGAAATGTAACACTCCCTCCTCCTCCTCCTTAGCAAGGATTATTGGCTGAGAGTTAGAAAACCCCTGGGAATCCAGGTAATATAGTAACAGTGTAGGAAGCAGCAAGTCAAGTAGGGAACAAAAGAAAGCTTGTAAGAGAAATAATCATGATTTTTGTCTTCCAATAAAGATTTTGTTGGTTGCGAGGAAGTCCGTACTGATACTTCAGCTTTTGATGTTGGGCAGGTAGCTTTGCTTAGATTTTCTTAAAGAAGGTAACATTAAATGAGATGTATTGGCAGAAGGACAAGTGATGATTCTTTAAGAATTACTTATAAAATTATGAAAATTCAGCTGTAAATCACAAACTCCTAAAGGACACTTCTGACAACTTCTTCCCAATCCAAATTTTTTCCGGTTTGCTTTAGTCATTCTGATAAAGTAAATTTTTGGAATCTGATGACATGAAGAACAGTTGTCTTTGCTTTATTAATGTCTTTCCTGTGTCTGCCTTCTTAGAGATCTTTTTAGGAACTAATCTTAGAGCTCCTAGACAAGAAAAGTTCACTGGTTACAGACCGTGCCAACACTACGACCATCTCATTTAATTTAAGAGAGAGAAAATCTGCCCTTCATTATTATCCCACTGGTTTCAGCAGATCCTATTAATATTACCAAGAGCTGAATTGCATCTGGGGGAAATTTTAAATGATTGCACAAATAAATTTCAATTAAATGTGTTTCCATATTCCTTATGTTTTCCATTTAAAATTAATCTTCATATGTTTACTACTTGTGTTTCACCCTCTGTGTTTTACCCTGCTCTATTTCCAATGTGCACATTTTCTTCCTTTTCCTAATAATCCACTCCACTTATTTTTAGCTTTCTGCAGGCTCCAGAAAAATACTTCTGACAGAAAAAAAAAAATCTGCTTATCACTTCTGTTTATTGAACCATTGATATTCATGGAGAGTTGTTCATTAGGAGCTTCTGCTGAATACACACTATAAAGGAAAGTTGAATAGGTCATGACTGTAACAATGTGAAGAGTTGGTTTTGGAAAGAAAAATAAGAGGAGTGAAAGGCTCAGACTTTTGCCCCTGTTTTGTATTTTAAATTTATTATTTTCACTGAAGACAATTAAGCTGAATATGCACATTTCTTGCCCATGGTCATAGATCCAAATATGGTAATTTACATCTTTGTCCAGAGACAAAATACTTTTATGTGAGATTACTGGAGAATATGTTCCTTGACTGTTAAAAGAAAAGTCATCAATGATGGGGGGGAAAAAAGCTAAACAGGTAATCCCCTGGATAAAAGAAGCACCTTAAAAGCATTAAACTTCAGGTCATTCCTGTGAAATTCATTTCACTTCACTTTATTTGACTGCAAGTCAGTCACCTTTAATTCCCTTCTTACAGGTACTCTTAGGTGTGCTTATGACATGATATCTTGCTCTATAGGTGATGTCATTGGATTAAAATTAATTACACCTCTCTTCTTTGCTTATACAGACTATGTGATTAATTGAAATACTGACATCTACTTATGGACATCTACATAAGTCAACAATATAGACTGCTCCATATGTCTGTATTGATGTATAGACACATATATTTTGTCAGATAAATCCTACCCAAAGCAATATATTCAGCAGCCCCATGTTTTTCCTTAAACCCCTCTAATGTACATTTCTAAAGACATTCAAAGTGTAAGGTTTCAATATCGGAGTGTCATGTACAAGCAGACAAGCTTTGAGGCTTCAGTCAAATATCATTTGTAACAGCTGAGCTTAACAACAAGAAAAGCCCCAGTCCTGGCTGGTTTATTTTTTTATAGTGAACACACTGACAAATCCTCTGTTATAATAAGCGTATGTATGAATGCAATAAATTAGCATTGAAAGCCATCTGATGTCACTTCCTTCCATATATTGTGGAAAACATAAGGGTGCCTTTGTACATGACAAAAATTAGTTTGGTTCAATTTATTGTGTGGGTAACTCCAAATCTTTAATCAAATCCCTGCTTAGTCTCCATGCCAACTTTTGCCTCTAACTTTGAAGATTTCATTCCAGAGGTTCAGACAAGTCAGTGCAGAAAACTATGTACTTCTCACACTTGATCAGCTGGGTCATCTATATCTAGGGGAAAGGGTTGTGGTGGTGGGAAGTCAAACAACAGTGCAAAATAATTGCTTTTTCTCTTTTTATATAGAAAAAAGGAATTTTGTTGAAATGGCTAAGTCTTCAAAAGGCCATTTTGCAAAACAGAAATGCACTTAAAAGCATATAATCTTTAGCTGGAGGCCAGACAGAGTATGTTTCTGATTATACTGGTGACCCTAACCCTAAAATCCCTTTGTAGAAATGCCTTTATTCTAGACAACATACTGACTAGCAAATGATCTAACAGATTTCACAGCACATAAATTAAGACCTAATAAATTATTTCAAATTCAGACTCCCTAATTACTGAATCAGTGAAGCATTCCATTTACAATTGCAATTATCTAAACAATTAATAAATACTACTGAGTCATCATAGAAAAAAAATTCGATACTTACTATGGAAGACAGACTAAAATTTTAAGCAGATAAAACTGGTAAGGATTGGTTAAAACCTATTATTCATGGTTGGTCTTGATACTGGTAGAGGAATATTTCATTATGTTATCTTATCTGAGTGTAAATGATATTAACCTCTTTTACTGATTAATTTTTATATTTATTTAGAAATGTTCTTTTCTATTCCTTCACAGTGTAGTAGTGTACTAACTGTAGCAGGAAAGGTTTTTTAAGTGTAGACGACGTATTTTAGATATATATAAAATATATAATCGCTATGTATTTCTTGGAAATTATAGATCTTGAAAGAGCAAATGTACAATTAGGAAATGTACTTTGTTTCTAAGTATGGCTATGGCTGTAAGAAGACAGCTTCAACACAGATTAATGTAAATTAAATACATTTATATTCTCTAATCCCACAGTATAAATCCAATAGTGGGAATGCATATCGCCTATAAAATATAAAGCAGCTCACCCTACGCACAAAACAGTGCTTCTGAAATACCCTCTTTTTGACTGGTATTTTCCCCAAGCCCAGAAACAAAGGTCAAACAAAGATAAAAAAAAGGAAAATGTAAGTTGCTAATATAAATTAATTTATTTGAGGTTTTGGGATATCTTCAATGCGAAAATTAAGACAGGCTTTCAACAAAAAGAACTCAGTATTGTGTGTAGGTACAGAGTGCTTCTGTCCCAGTACTTTGTATTCTCTCAAGCACTGTCAGTGAACAATAATAGCACTGCTGTCCCAGGGCTCTATGTCTCCTTGACTTCTAGGGATTACTTTGAATCCAGTGCAGTGGCATGTCATTTATTTCTGCACTGCCATTTGAACAAAATATGTGAAGATGTTGAAATGTAGTACTAAGCTTATAGGAAAGGTCCTCATTGCCCCTCGTGACCCTGAGCAGCAGAAGGTTGTTTATCACAGGTGGAACTTGAATGCTGAACACACCAAAAAACAGGGAAAGTGGAAACAAGAATATAACTGCTGATGTTTATTGGCTGCCAAGTGTGGGTGTCTTCCAAGTCAGATGATGCATTAGAGAAGATGTTGGAACCTGGAGAACACATTTAAGAGTGTTTGAACTGTTTCAAGAGTGTTTCAGAGTGTTTCAAGACTTCTGTGATTTCTGTTCAAACAGTGGGTTCAAACCGTGAGGGAACCACTGAAATCATCATCTAAAGACTCAGAATTATTTCTTAGGATAAAGTTTTTCAAAAAGTCATTTCTTTCCAGACAGAAGTCTGAGATAACCCAATGGGATTATGAGTCAATTATGAGCTTGTTAACAGTTTCAGGGGCTAGTTAAGAACTGGGACTGGTGAGGAAGGTGCTGAGACAGGTTTCCCTTGCAACTGGTGCATGTAGATCTAAAGAAGCTCTTGCCATTGCTCTTTCCCAGATTCTTCCCATTTTTCTGAGATAATGGACTGCTGGCAGAAGAGTGATAAAATACTCAATTCAGCTGTCTGAAACACTGAAAATTAATCCCTGGTCCAGTAGAGTAATCTTCCATATCTCAAATACAGGCTTTTTGTTCATGCACAGTCTGTATGTTTCTGTAGGCACAGATTGCTCCACACAAAACCTGAAACAACAAATAATCTTAGTACCACAAATAGCACATTAAATGTGCACATTCATCCTTGACATGGTCCCTAACTATGTTAAACCTTCTTGCTATGCACTAATCATGTCTGAAATATTCCATAGGGATATAAGAAATCTGCTCAGACCAATGTCCAACACGACCTCATACTCTGCTTTTGACAGTGGGAATAGGACAGTGAACATCAGCCATGTCCACCCATCTTCTTTTAGTCAGTCACCCCGTTTTCTCTCTGTCCCACTTTTCTTTTGTAACAGTAGGTGGTAGGTTTTTCTTACTTGTGAATTTAACACCGCTATTTACACAGGCAGAAAATGTTCTATGGAGCTTTATCAGAAAAGGACTTGGAAATGTGAATTTTACAGCACAACATCTTTCTGATGGAAAAATCCTTCCATTTAATTAACACCAGTGTAATAGCAAATCCTAATCATATCAGATTTTTCTAGAGCCAACTCTTGCGATCCTTACTGAGTCAAAGCTTCATTCTGGAGTGGATGGAAGCTTAACCTCAGTAATAACAGAGTAGTTCCAAGGTTTGCTTCTCTGTAAAATAATTTGTTGTTTACCACATATTGTTGTAATATACATTCATTTCCCTTTTCACTCTTAGCCTACATAGGAAGCTGTTTATGTAGTTTCTGGAATGCCAGTAAAACAATCACAAATCATCTATTAGCAATTGGATTACACAGTCTTCTAAAGCTAGTTAGATTTTCTTTGCCAAATACATTCTACTTCTTTTAATCCAACTTACTAGGAAAAAAACCCCATCAAGCTGCTACACATGTTGTCTTTTCATTTTAATTGCTGGCATTTTATAAGGAATACACATAGGTCCCAATATGCACAAAGAACTTCCTGTACATTTATTCGCAATATCAAATTCCATGTCTTTGAGTAAAATGTATTTGTAATACTCTTTTATGTCATAAAACTCTGGTGTATTATTTATTATACAGTCTTAATCTTATTGCATTCAGTTCTTGGACTTGATTTTAGCAGACTGAAACAGCAAGAAAAGCATTAATGCAAAAATTCAAGGAGAATCATAGCTGTGAGGCAGGGATGCTTCTCTTCTGTCCAAGTTAGAAGGTGGTCACTCTCCTGAGCTGCACCTGAGGAAAGGGAACAAAAACCTCATCTTTGACTGAATAAAAAAAAACTATTGAATAAACTAATATCAGTAGGGACAGCAGCTGTTCAGCACCCCTAAGAATGGATTCTTCCAAATTTCCATATGGAAGTACCAAAAAATTGATTGCCAAATCTGGCAGTCCAGGCCTTTGGGAATAATTTGTGCTCTGTGGAGATGAGCATCAATGAATGAATAGCTGAAACAGGTAGAGTTGCAACATAAGCTTCTCCTTTGGGAGTCAGCAGTTTCTGTGGAGGCCTGATCATTGCTATTTTGATTGATGATCATTTGTAAAAATGTGACAAAGATGCAATGGCTTTAATTCTTCTTGTTAGAAAACTAGGAGTAGTACATGTTATTATTTCCTCTTCATACCAATTAGAAGCTTAAGACTTGTTCCTGTGACATCACCTTTTCAGTTCCTCCTAGGAGCATGATTTGGTTTTCAGCAAATACTCAGAAAGGCTATAAAATCAAAATCAATCTCATGAGTCTCTTCTGCCTGAATTATGAAGCGGTCTGGTATAATGTTTGAGTAACAAAATGGAACAATGAACTTAAAAGTCAAACTACTGACCCCAGTTCCTCTGCATTTTCCATGTTACAGAATCTGCTTGAATTTTGTGTCTCGATTCCATTCCAATAGCCTGTGCTATGAACCAGATACTGTCTCTGAACCCAAAGCATTTGTAGGATGGGTGGGGGGATCTATTTATAAACATTTAATCAAGCTCAAGAACAGACTAAGGTGTAAAATGCAGAGCTATATTTGTTTTGAAAAAGTAACATCTAAATCTGGTTTGTCGCTCTTGCATGACAATGAAATTGAGCAGTAAATTCTGCCCATTAGAAACCAACGCCTCCACTGGAAAACTCGTGTGTCCTTAGACTGACTGTGCCTCTAACAGCTTGTGATTGACTGTGTTTTCTTGTTGTAAACTGCCATTCACAGACATGATCATAATCTTGGTTTTCAGGATTCCATAATACATTCCTCACATATCTGAAATGCCCAGTGAAAACAGCAAGAAGTTGGCAGTTGCAAGGAATGCAGGAACTGAGGTTTTGTAGTTGTTGCTCTACCTTTTTTTTAAATAAAATGTGTGCTAATCACTTAGCTTTACCATCAGCTGTCTTTAGGATTTACATATATTCTTTTTCACTGTAAATTTAAAAAAAAAAAAAACAACAAACAGATAAGTATTTTCCATGTGTTAATTTCAGTGTCCCTAACAAAGTTAAACACAGAAGAAAACTGAGTATAAATTTTCTTTGTAATCAGACTTTAGACTGATGTAACTGCAGAAAAAAAAAGAAGTCATAAACCCCTAAAATCTACCAGAAATATCTAGCATTTTAATTGATCTTTTGCTTGTGCTATTTTGCTAAAATTCACAATAAAGTAACATTTCTGTTTCATTAGCACCTGCTGTGTACCACTGTAAATGAGTATGTATAGCAGCACAGGTGCCTTGAGAAAATGAGAATGTACTGTTCAGAACATACAACTGTATTTGAATTTATGAATATCATAATTCCTTCTGAAAAATGTGAGCTGTTTAAACAAATAATCCTTTTGTAAGTGTTTATTCTAGAAAATCATATTTTATTTCCCAGAAAATTATACACAGCAAAGGCTGATGGTACCAGTAATGTCAACCATGGTATTCAAAGATGAGAGCTTTGAATTTTTCCTTAGAAACTGGAAAAAAAGAGACTCTGGTAGTCAACTAGAAAGTGCTTATGAAAACAGTCTGAGAAGAAAATAAACAAATACCTCCTGCAGTGCACAGTTTAAGGTTAACCTCAAACACATTTAGACGCATGTGATTTTTGCCTTTCCCTACTCGTGTTGAGGCACCAGGAATAGACATGTTCATATCTACATTTGGACGCCTGAGTAGCTCAGTACCTCAGAGTGTTGTGTATAAAATCCTATCAAGAAAGAGGTTTTCCTGCAGCCCCCCATGCTGCTGGGAGCCCCCATCCCTGCTAGGGGTGAGTGTTGGCTCAGAACACACTGCAGCCAGGTAGGTGCAAAGAGATGCAATTTGCTCAACCCACTTAGGTTCGCAAATTCTGTCTGTGTGGGCTTTAGGCTCATTGCTATTGCTCAGTTTGCTTCACAGAGGTCTTGTGATGGAACTTTTGCCTTTGAGCAGGAAAGGAGCTAGGGAGAGATCAGCCTAAGAATATCCCTCTAGGCATGCCATTGCCTATTGCTGTCACTCCTGATGCCTTGGTGCTGGCTCCAGGACTGTAATTGACCACCCAGACACAGACACCACAGCTCGAAGTACATTGAATGGGAGGAGAAACATAGGTTTGAGCATCCAGCACATCAAACCGGACAGTGTCCTGTGAAATAGCTGGCAGTGGAATTACTGACAACCTAAGACATCCGAGAATTGTAAAAGAGAGGGATGCCTGTGAAGTTTGCTGTTTCATCTTGAGCTCAGATGCCTACCTGCAGCTCTGACTCAGATGTCTCTGAAGGCTAAATCCAAAAAAGCCAAACTAAGTCTTACAAGAAGACGTGTCTTAGAGGGCAGGCAGCTATTTCATAGATATTTTTAAGCACAGCCAGAGGAAGCAGAGCTGCATGCCTTTCACATGAGCTTAGTGGCAGCAGAACTTGCTGAGGCTCCGAAATGACTGGCTTTTACATCTTATTTATGTAAGGAGAGGAAGATAGAAATGGGTTCGCTCTGCAAGCAAAGGATAAGGTTACTTTGCTGAGGGGAGAAAGTTTTGGGGTTCTAGTCATTCTCTCAGTATTTCTGGTTATCCAATACTCGCTTATTGTGCAATATTTAAACATCTAATGTACACTGCAAGTTCCTGTGTGACCAGGTGGTTTTGTGGGGATTGTGCATATCACTTATCTAAACAGTTTTCAGGTTTCACAGCCTGAGCCTGAAAGAGACCTCTTGTAGTGTGCATCTGGCTCCAACCTACTGCGCATAGGAACAATAAGACCTTCACAGCACTTCTGTATGGGATATTTAGCTCATCATGCCAGTCATTTTAGGCATGGCTGTAACAATCAACAAAAATCTCAAAACTAAATGCGTGGGTAGGTCCATTTTTTGCTTGGCTGCTTGTCCCAGCAGAGCTTTCCTGGGCGGGGAGCACCAGCCCCGTGTAAAGGCAGCAGGGCTGCTTCTGCTGCTTCCTTCGATGATCTGAGGTAAGCAGGGGATTCTGCTGCATCAGTTTGCTGCAGAATTTGCCTGTGGGAGATCATTTCTTGAGAGAGAGGAGATTAATTTCTCGTAACACTCAGGCTTCCATAAGACATCAGGAAAACACAATCTGTTCTTCCATGCTCCAAGCAAGATTCACGACACCTTTAAAAGTCCATGGTGTAGGTGGTTAACTCTGGGCTACCCACATTGCCTCTTTTTATAGTCCACAGACACAAGCATCTTCAGCAAAAAATTCATGCCTTCCTAACCTTTGGGTTATTCACACCCTGTTTTATTACCTGAGTCACTCAGGTGCAAATGTCTGTGTTTGGCCAGAGGGTTCTCACCCTTTTGTGCCTAACAAAGTGACAGCTTTAAATGAGCAAATGGCACTATCACCCCCTGCACATTTGTAGGGAGAGGTGATAAAAAGAAGGGATTGTGTGTTCCTTCCCTCAAAACCCTAAGTTTCTACAAGTATGCTCAGGATCGTCTCAAAACAGGAAAGGCTGTGCTGCCATCCCAGACAGATATCAGCAAGATCCACATCGTTGTGTTAGCAACTATTGTCATATGAAAACCAAGCATAACACCTTTTTATTTTAGAAGATTTTATGCCATCTGCATATTTAGAACTCCTGATGTTCACTGATCACCCTTCACAGATCTGCCTTATTCTGTATCCAGTTTCAGAGTTGCTTTTGTGATTTTTTTTTCCTCAGAAATATGTGATGGCTAAAAATATGGCAAATTTTGCCAAAAAAAGGAGAAAATTTGAGACAAAATCAAATAAAAACTTTCTGAGGTACCAAATGGCTCCAAAGTTTTATCTAAATATGTTATTCTGTTTTGCAGTATTGAAATAACTTTAAAATGCAAAGGAATATCTTATCCAATACCAGCTGGTGTATGTAGTGCTCCTGTTGTACTCATATGTGTAAAATATTGAGATGGTTCTGGAATGACATTAGTTAAAACACTTGATTTCTCTGTTTGCCGGGTGTTTTTTGGGTGCAGTGCAATATTGATGCTGTCAGTTAATACAGAATGTCACATCAGCAGCTGGATAAGAGTTCATCACAAATAATGACCCTTATAATCCACATAGATTGTTTTCTTCTTTGACATATTTTTATTGCAAAACCAAATATTTTTCCCTCAGCATTTGTTAAACAATAGAATATCCTAACATAAAATCACCACAAGGGAACAATTTATATATTGCCGCTCTTTAAAATCACATTATTAATGGTTAGAACAGCAACTTTTTACTGACTTTTTTTTAAAAAAATCAAACCAGAAATTCAACCACATAATTTGAAGCACTTTATTTAAATTGTAGCTTGTTACCTGTCTTCTGCAATAAAATGTTTTTAAGTGATAATAATTCAGTGCTTTTAAATCTGATTATCTCCACTCTGCTAGCACTACCACTCCATGCTAGATGTCAGTGGCATTCCATGCAGGCACAGGAATCTCCATTAATGAACCTGAAACAGATGAGGGTCATCATTAATGTTTAACTGTGTATTTACAGAGGGAGATTTGACAAGGAGTATGGGCAGAAGTAATAGATCTCCCACCTTGCTTCCTTATCCATAAACACTGCTTGAGAACAAGTGGCTTGTGTTTGACTATCCACTTAGATGGATTTCAGTCAAGTTAATGACCACATATCACTGAATTTCCACAGGCACGGGAAATTTAAAAACTTTTTTCCCCCTTTTCTCCCTGAATAAAACTTTGGACGTGATGCAACACAAATTTCATCACAAGCATGTCACTTGACCAGTAGCAGAAAAGGAATACCTTTCACAGGCTGGTAAATGAGATTGCAAACTCACATGAATTCTGCAGGACAGGAGTACCCCACCTCGGAGACACAAAGCTACCATGCTGCCATCTCACCTGTGTGTCCATGCCACCTACTTTCAAAGGGAGGGGATTGGACAGGGAATCAGCCCATTGACTTCAACTGGATTTAGATTAATGCCACTTCTTTGTGACAAATCCATGAGACCACTATGAGAAGCTTTAAAATATGTTCCTGGATATCCCATTCACACATCTCACAGAAGGGCAATTATTTGGTAAAGCAACTATAAAACACAGTTCTCTTTAGCTTTGGTACCCTTTATGACCTATCTAATAACATTTTTGTACTAAGGGTGATGCAAAAATGTTCTGTGGAGCTGTTGCTAAAACTATTGGCGGTATGCCACTTCTAAAGACACTAGATTCATATTTCTCTCCTGCTGAATATTATTACTTCTGGAATTAGACCGTGTTTATGCTGGATAAAATCAAACATTCCAAGGAGCACAAGGCTGGACAACAAGGTGATAAATACACTTGAATCCTACCTACATTTTATTGTTCATCGTGAGTGCCAGCAGCCAGCTGGATGATGAACTGTGTTTGTTCAGGCAGTGGCACAAGAGCTCAGAAATAAATGCTCTTGGTTTCACATGGTGGCAGTGAGCACTGAGCTGGGGCCGAGTGGGCAGAACATGACTGTGTGTGTTCATGGGGTTGGAAGGGCCATCATGTTTCACAGATTCCCAACAACAAATTCTGACAAGTGAAAAATGTTTGATTTTAAAATGTCACACAGCTTGCCTTTTTTAAACACTTTCTGTATTTATTTAACCTAGTAAATAGGTTTATTAGCAAGGTTCCATTCTTTGTAGTTTAGGTAATGGATTTACCATATGTTTATGCTTTAAGGACTTGTGTAAGACTGCTAACACCTAGTCCTCCACCTCCTGTATCAGGGGTTAAGACCTTGGTATGTTGCCAGTTTACTGCTGTGGTCCCTTCCCCTTGTATAATTGCCATCCTTCCCAGAGTGGAGGAAATTCCCTGAGCTTTTGCTCTAAGTAGCCACAACATTTCACTACAAAAAGGCACTTCTGTAAAAGAATAAAAGTAATAAAACTTTCACATTATTAACTTTTTCCCTTTTAAAAGAGGCTGAAAAATGCCATTGTACCACATTAAAGACCTTTACATAAGACTCACCATTGGCTAATGAGCCTTGTTGTACAATCTACCACATGCAACTGCCTTCAAGTGCTGCTTTTAACTTAACCTTGATGTAGTGCCAGGAATGTGCAAAGGATATACTTTGATGGTGGGGACAGTCCCCTCCCCACCCCCTCCTTCTGCCATATTGATACTCTTCAAAATGTCTTTAACAGTTAAATTTTACCATTGTTTAACAGAGCAACTACTTTATATCCTGTAAAGGAGAAATGAGTAATCATCTGTCCTAGAGAAATAAGCAAGTAGATTAGATGTTTATAGTAGAAATTATAAGAAATTGTTGAAACTTTGTACTTGTGCGGTGACTTTCTTCCTGCAGATACAGAGAACTTCATAAGCATCCTCACAATTCCCCTGAGAAAAAAGTGTCATAATCTCTGCTTTATCATTAATAAAACCAGTTCAGTGACTTTCCAGAAGATGACACAGAATATCAGCACCAGTAACAGGATCTGAAGAATTTTTACTTGCAGCTCTCTCTTTGATTATGACTCATTTCCTCCCATTGCTGGAGTGAATTATTCTGGTAGCAGTACTACTGGAATCTGTTTAAATTTCAGGTTATGGTCAGATGTGTTCTCCATAGAAACATGTATTTAATTTATGTAATAATATTTATAACACAGGTAACGTTCTGAACTGACATTGCTCTTTCCTTGAATAAATGACTATTATATTGAAAATGAATCCTAAACTCTCAATGAAGACTATTTATAGAAATGCTAATTTTCTTGAGCTGTATAGAGTTAATTGACTTAATTTTTTATCTGTTATTTCCTAGACTGCCTACTCAAAACATAAGAGCTGTTATCTAAATGTTTTACATTTCCATAATTTGACAATTTTGTGAATAGAAAGAGTGGCAGATATTCTTGAAACCAGACATAGGAGGTCATTCACAAAGAATAAATTCAAGAGGATAATGGATGACATAGAGCATGGGGAAATGAATAGTCAAGGGACAAAAATAAGTTTTGCTATATGCAAACATGAACATTTTTTCAGCATCTTCTTCATGGCCAGGCTGGAGGGCACTTATTTAAAAGCACCCTGGTCAAGCAGAAAGTGTCCCTGTCCAGGGCAGAAAGACAATTAGATGATCTTTAATTTCCATTCTAATCCAAAACAAACCAAACTCTGAATCCATGATTTTCTAGGAGTAGCCTATGAATTTTCAATTTACCAGGACAGTGAAACTGATAGAATAACTACAAGTGAGTATGAATTACCTACTTTAAGTAAAGACTGAAGTAAATCTTTCAAAAGTAAAGGTGATTTAAAATGAGGCTTCCTTCCATTCCATCCTCCTCAAAAACAGGAAGGAAAGCATTTTCCACATTCCCGCTTCAGTCATACTGGGAGGAAAACTGATGGTCAATTTCACAATTTACCAGGAGGCATGACTGCAATAACATATTTGAAACAAAGTAAGTAAAAACTAATCAATTACAAAAGGGTTTTTATATCTCTTTTCCCTCCCCTTTCTATTACTTCTTGTTAACCACTCACTGTCATTGTCTTGCACTTTGGTTAATTCAGTTGTCTGTATCTCTTTCTAGATTAGTCTTCTAAAAGAGAAAATTTAATTTTCCTAATGTAATGTAAATTTTTTCTTTAAAAATAGTTAGAAGGAATTTTGGCTATTTGACCATTTGGAGGGTTGATTATAATTGGTTGAGATGTATTAAGTTTTTTCTTAAATATATTTGAGTGCTTTTCATTTTTTAATTTGAATATAATTATATCAAGTTTTGAAGGCACATATGAAATGTTTCCTAAATTATTTAAGGTATTTCTTTTTAATGAAAATCCTATGGTTCTGATTTATTCCCCAGTCAATCAAATGTTTTGCTTAATTTTAAAAATTA